>CAUZXS010006641.1:132500-155000 GCA_963585895.1 Sepioteuthis lessoniana
CAGTTTTCTAGTAAGATCCTGGTTTTTGTCTACCTTTTCGCTATCTTTCACTTTCACTCTGTAGTCTGTTGGAAAGGCAAAATCTAAAGATGAATAGTTTGTTTTTTTCTGATCATTATTATTATTATCATTATCATTACTTGAGAGGTTTTCAGACCAACATAAGCTGATAGTCTTTCATTGGGAGCAAAGTGATAGCAAGTCTCATCAAGTCTCCAGCACACGGCTCAGTAATCTAGCCGATATTAGCAATGCTGTAGTTTTCCAGCGATTCCCAACTTTGACAGTCACCTTAGCAAACCTTTATCGACTGTTCCGAGTGCACCATTTATAATTAGTATCGCTGTCATTTACATGTTCCATAACTTTTTAGTTCTCTTGTCAAGGTCCAAGTAATTGAGTCTCTTTTCGCTTCTTTGATTTTCACAACGTGGTCTGTCGGGACAACAAAGTTTATTATTCAGCAGGTTCAATTATTATTATTATTATTATTATTATTATTATTATTATTATTATTATCAATTTTGTGAGTTCTTTACACCAGCGTTTGCTGGGGATATTTCACTGAAGCGTGAGTGACATGTATTCTCTTCAGGTCTCCAGGACTCTTCTCAGTATTCTGGACGATCTCAACAACGCATGAGTCGGGATTGTCTCGATTTTTACTCAGATTTCCAAACCCACAAGTCTTTTTTTCCAAGTCCTTCGCAACTATTTCCAAGTGCACCGACCCCAATTAGTATCACTGTCACATTGACGTTTCACGACATTTTTTTAGGTCTTTGCGCAAAAAATAAAGAACAGTGGAACATGACAGTGACTGATTATCATTATCATTATTATTATTATTATGCAATCGTTGTAAGCGAGTAATACCATTAGGAAAGGCATGAACCCACTTATCCTTGCACCACCAACTAGGAGTTATATAGTATCAAGACAGTTCTTCTATAAAGATGACTTTGGCATTAAATAACGAACAAAGGTTGATATGCCTTTAAAAAACAAGGAAACCAAACGAAACTCTACGAAAGTTTTTTACACGTGTTTTTTTATTCGTGGTTTTTCACTGAATTCTGAAATAGCAAGTCTTTACAGGTATTATGAGAGTTTTTCACACCAGAGTTAGCCGATGGTTTCTCATTGGAGTTTAAGTGACAGCAAGTCTCCTCAGGTCTCCAGGACTCTTCTCAATATTCTGGCTAATCTTAATAAACTTAGGTATTATTATTATTACTCCTTGAGAGTTTTTCACATCAGCGCTAGCTGATGGTCTTTCACTGGAGTTTGAGTGACAGCAAGTCTCTTCAAGTCTCTAGGACTCTTCTCAGTATTCTGGCCGATCTCAATAATGCTGAAGTTTGGATGGTCTCCACTCGTCCTCTTATTTCAAAGTCCTCCAGTCCCTTTAATAATGTTTTGACGACTGTACCAAGAGTACCAATTACAACTGGTATAAACGTCACTTTCATGTTCCACAGTTTCTTCAATCCCCAAGCAAGGTCAAGGTATTTGTCCTTCTTTTCACTTTCTTTCAATTTTACTCTGTGGTCAGCCGGGACAGCAAAGTCCACAATTTTGCAAGTTCTCTTTTTTCTTTTCTTTTCTTTTCTTTTTTTTTTGTTGTTGTTGTTGTTGTTGGTGTGGTCTGGTCACCTGGCCGAGATTTATTATCATTATTATTTACTCCTTGAAAGTTTTCACATCAGTTTTAGTTGATGGTCTTTCACAGGAGTTTGAGTGACAGCAAGTTTCTTCCAGTCTCTCGGATTATTATTATTATTATTATTGTTGTTGTTGTTGTTGTTTTTATTATTATTCATCTTGACCAACACTGACTATCCTTAATCTTATTAATTGAATAGTTTTAGTTGCTTTCTATCATAACCTTGCTTATCACTTCTAAAGATAGGCCTGCTGCCGGGGCTAAAAATACAATGACTCTATCCTCTGCAGAGGGGTCACCTCTTCCTCCCCAAAAAGAGGTGTCCTAGTTATGACTCTGGACTGAATCTGATGGTAAGGATTCAGTTTTGGTGATTTGGGGAGTGTACCTCTTCCCCAGGTCCACTCGGACCCGGTGTGGTAATATCTGTTAGGGTCTCATCTAAGGATCAAATAGACCTGTTTAACATTAATCATATTCGATAGGACTGTGTGCAACAACAGCAACAACAACAACAACAAAAACTCTTAAGAAACAACTACACAAAAAAGGAAATATGAATGTACAATGAACGCGATTCTAGACGTAAAATACTCCCAGATGGGTTGACATGCCGTTAAAATCAATCAATCAAACCAGCAAGCAAGCAATTCTTATTAGGTTATTTAATACTAAAGACAGTCTTTTCGCAAGTAACTATACACAGTTTGAAGTATTTTTGCAAATAATTATATACAGTTTAAAGTAACAAATAATAATTATTATTATTTATAAACAATGATAGCTTAAAGTTACAATTCTTTGTTGAAATAATTTTTACAATCATATCATATGCTTTCAAGTATTCCTAACAAATCAATCATTACAGATGCAATGATAGATACTCTCTGAAATTACTTCGACACTTTTCTTGTTCATAGTTGTTATTGGTTCAGAAACATCGATACCGTTAACGTTATGACAAGACAATCGGTTTCAACATGAGGTCGAATCACGCCTCTTCCAACAAACCATGTATTTTTCCCGTTCCCTCAAAAATGAATAAATAAATACATAAATGAATAAATAAAACACTCCCCCACCTCAGTCCGCCCGATACCCCATCTGTAAAAATTTCGAATTGAATTACCTGTGAACATGACAGCAAAACAGCTACGGTGAGAAGATGCCGTGTCTGCCGTCGTAATCGCCGTAACAGTTGTAGTGAAAAAATTATTTGCATTTCACTGTCTTTCTCTCTTTTTTCTTTCTTTTTTTTTTTAACTCTATTCTTGTCTTCCCTTTCTCTCTCTTTCTCTCTCTCTCTGTCTCAACCTCTTTCCGTTTTTTTGGAGGGGGGTGTTTTTTACTAGAAAAAGTCAATTACCGAACGAAGGAAATTTATCAATTTATTAAATCTTCGATTGTTTGTAAAACTGCTCCAACTACTATTGGTTAGGGGAAAGATGAGAGGAAGGCGAAGGGAGAAAAAGAAAAAAGAAGAAAAGAAGAAAGGAAGAAAAATAAGGAAGGAATGAAAGGAAAAAAGAAAGAAAGAAAATGGATTTTAAAGACCATTATCTTTTTCTTTTTCTTTTTTTTTTCTCTTTTTCCTTTCTTTTCCTTTCTTTTGTTTCTTTTATTCTTTTTCTCTCTCTGTCTAGAAAGAAAAAAAAAATTAAGATATTGATTGGTCTACATTCTTTTAGTTTCTAAGGCGCAAAAAATATTTTAGATTTGCAAATTTAGAAGTTAAGTTTATATTCCGAATATATATATATATATATATATATATATATATATATATATATATAGAGAGAGAGAGAGAGAGAGAGAGAGAGAGAGAGAGAGGCGGGGGAGAAAGTGAGAGAAAGAGAGAAAACCCAAAAGTCCAGTGTCCAACGAGATAATTTAAAATAAATCTCCGAATCAATATTTCAAAAGATGCATATCTCGAAAACCCCGCGAGTTGTCACAGGGGAGGGTATTTTATTTGCTATATTTACAACGTCTGCAACAACAAATATTGTTACTATTATATCGTCGACTTGAGGAAGGAGGATCTAACGTTTTTAAAGCCGAACGAGGGAGGGAATTATAGTTGGCGAATGCAACTGTTACTACAACTGACACTACTACTACTACTACTACTCCAACTGATTGAGCAGAGAGGTGCCTTCTTTGCCGATTACAGGTGAGCGATAAGAACACTCCAGGTAAGTTAGCGGCTTCACAAGGTTTAACTGCCTTGTGTCGCAATAGCAGAGGTTGTTAAAAAAGGCGAATCACAATGCGAACAGGTCGAGGAGCAATAGGAAGAGTGAAAGTGGCAGATAGTATTTTTATGGTGGTAGGAGTTAAAATCTGAGTGGCTACTGTTAGTGAGAGTCTCCCAAACCCTCACGCCTCTCTTTCGACTTCTTATACACAGTACAACCTTTCTGAACTGCCCTCCTCCGTCTTTATTCTTTCTTTCTTTCTATCTTTCTTTTTTATTTTATTTTCGTTCTAGTCCCCCACCCCATTATATTATCTTGATATCTTTTTCTTTTTAGCCTTTTTCGTCGTATAGACGACACATTCACTTTTGTGAAATTATTCCCGATTCTACTAACTCCTGTTAGTATGGACACTCTTTCTTTCTTTCTTTCTTTCTTTCTTTCTTTCTTTCTTTCTTTCTCTTTTGTCTAAATATCTCCTTTCCTTTCTCCTTACTTATTGATTGATCGATCACACAAGCACTGTATTTTTCTTTCTTTTTTGCTTGTGTATCTAAAATCTCTCTCTCTCTCAGTATATATATATATATATATATATATATATATATATATATATATATATATATATATATATATATATTAGTTGGTTCTATCTATCTATCTATCTATCTATCGATCGATCGATCGATCTAAATTAGTTCATATCTATCTATCTATCTATCTATCTATCTAAATTAGTTCATATCTATCTATCTATCTATCTATCTATCTAAATTAGTTCATATCTATCTATCTATCTATCGATCGATCGATCTAAATTAGTTCATATCTATCTATCTATCTATCTAAATTAGTTCATATCTATCTATCTATCTATCTATCTATCTAAATTAGTTCATATCTATCTATCTATCTATCGATCTAAATTAGTTTCTATCGATCTATCTATCTATCTATCTAAATTAGTTTCTATCTATCTATCTATCAATAATAGATATCGATTATTAATTGTTTCATCAAACCTAACATACATCGCTTGCTATCTATCTATTCTATCCATCTATTTATCCGTCTTTTGACCTATATATATATATATATATATATATATATATATATATATATATATATATATATTGCCAATAGATTAGTACATTCCTAACAATTTTTCATAATTCTATGAAAATCAGGAACAAAAAATCAAGTCTGGCTTGAAATTGTGAAGGAGTGTACTAATTTTTTTTTTAATAAAATGAAAATATCAACATATAACTGTCCAAAAATAACTATATCTCTTATATATATCAAAACAATTTTGTTTTTGTAACAAAGGTGTTGCAGTTTTCCTTTTAGTGAGCGATTGTTAATGCTGTAGAGTTTTGTCTTGAATAATACCTAATAATATAGGTTTTAATGATATAAATAATGAAATTGGTCCAGCGGTTAGAGTGTTCGCCAATGGCCCGGGAGACCTGGGTTCAATCCCAGGTCGAGTCATACCAAAGACTTTAAAAATGGTACTTGATACCACCTTGCTTAACACTCAGCATTATAAGGTACGGTTCAAGGGTAAAGTGGAGCAATCCTGGGAATGGAGTAGCGCCCTCCCCTACACCTTGGTGTAGTAGCTATCGAAAAGGGAGCCTTCGGGTCACCCTCAACTATGGTCGCTAACTTTACTTTACTTTTGGTTTCTTTGTTTAATGGTATATCAACCTTTATAGGTTATTTAACGCTGAAGCTATTCTCCTAGAAGAACAGTAGTGGTACTATTTAACCCATAGCTGAGGGGATAAGGGGGTTCATACCTTTCCCAAGGGTATTTGCCCGAAAGTGAACGCAATAGCGCGACTGGAGTACGAACTCGCTTACTACGATCCCGCAGTCCATCGCTGATATTTTTGGATTGGAAGAAAATGAAAAGATGTTAGAGGTATCCATTTCTAAGCAAAGCTGTATTTATTAAATTTATTCTGGCACATGGTCACTTATTTATGAGCGATACTGAATATATGCTTCGTGGAAGCTAAAAGAACAAATGAAAGACTCTCTTGCGCCAATATCAGCATTTGATATGTTGAATGGATTTTAAGACGCAAAGTACTTTTCTCAAAAGAATGAAAAAAATAATGATTAATTTTTTTAAAGATTTTGGGTCGAGTGATACCAAGAGATGTATGAAAAGTCTGGTGAAGCATTTAGTATTTAATGTATATCAATAGAGAGATAGATAGATAATTAGATAGGTAGACAGAAAGAAAGAAAGAGAGAGAGAGAGAGAGAGAGAGAGAGAGAGAGAGAGAAAGAACTAGAGAGATTTGGTTTGGTTTGCTTTGGTTTATAGCATATCAAACATTTTAGGTTATTTAATGCCAGATCCATTTTTATAAGCATCATCATCATCATCATCATCATGTCGTGCCAGTAGCACGGATATCCCTGATCCTCTCTCGCCACTTCTCCCTATCGTTCATCGCCTCTGGCAGGTCTTCAGGGCTACATCCCGTATCCTCACATAGCTATTGAATGTATGTTCGAGCTGGTCGTCCTGCTTTTGCCCGGCCATATGTGGGGGTCCATAGGAGTACATCACTTATGAGCTCGTCTCTGCTTCTCCAGCAGTGTCCTGCGTGTCTGGTTCGTCTAACTTGGATAGTTTTCGTGATGGGAGGCAGGTAGCCGTATAGTTGGTGTCTTATGGGGTGTTGCCTCCAGGACTTGTTCAATATTGCTCGCAACATTCTTGTGTAATTGCCGTCTAGCTTCTTCTCCGGCCGTTTAGTTAGCGTCCAAGTAGTACATCCATACAGCAGTATCGATACGACCACTGCCTGGAAGAAACAGTTCTATTTCAAAGAATTCAGTTAAGCATAAGTACACAGTTTAAATGTCAAAAAAGCTCTATTTCAAACAATTCAATTTTATATAAGTACGCAGTTTAGTTCTATTTGACCAATAGATAAGACCCAATCGGGTGCTACCACTCTGGACCAGAGTGGACGTCAGAGCGATGGTATTCTTCAAAGCTCCGCATTTTCCAAAGACTCACCACCAGATTGTTTAGTGTCATAACCGGACGTTCGTTGGAGGAGTCTTACAGAGATGTAGTTGATATATTCTACTGCCCTTACCGGGGATGTCCTCGTGGTGTAATGGTTAAAGCGATGGACTGCGGAATCGTAGTACGCGAGTTCGCACTCTAGTTGCGCTATTACGTTCACTTTCGGGCAAATACCCTTGGGAAAGGTATGAACCCCCTTATCCTCCCAGCTATGGGTTAAATAGTACCACTACTGTTCTTCAAGGAGAATAGATTTGGCATTAAATAACCAACAAAGGTTGATATGCAATTAAACAAAGAAACCAAACCGCCCCTGCCATCTGGGCCAGAACACGTGAGATGAACCGATTTAGATAGATACATAGATACTAAGAAAGAAAGAAAGAAAGAATTTTCTCCCAATATCCACATTCCTAATCTTGCTTACAAGTGAATAAATTTGTTTTTTTTTTAATTTTTTTTTCATAATTATTCAAATTAGAATCATTCATCTATAAATTTTTAAATACCTAAACGCCAACTGGCCATTTCGACGTAGAAAACTATTATAAATAAAGAAATTAAAATCTAGTAAAAACCTCCAGTTATAAACTCTTAAGCAGGGGAATCGTTAAATGTATTGCTATTTATTGGACAGACTGAAAAAAAATTGTTTTTTGCTTTTGTCATTAGGGACTCTTTATTATATAACTCTTTGAGAGTTTTTCACACCAGCATAAGCTGATGGTCTTTCACAGGAGTCTGAGTGACAGCAAGCCTCCTTAGGTCTCCAGAACTCTTCTCAGTATTCTGGCTGATCGTAACAATGTTATAGTTTGGATGGTCCTGGATTGTCCCCCGTTCTTTTCTTGAAACGTCTATGTTATCCCTCGGATGTAAGGACTTGTGCATCCATCGTCATCAGCTTTCTTGTCCCTTGCTCCATTTATATAAATTCTTTCTTAGTTAATTTCAAGAATGGTCCTGAGTATCTTACAAAGGGGACAATTGTTTATCCTGTTAATGAGATTCCTGTGTATTATTGTTATTATTATTTTACTTTTTTGAAAGTTTTTTACACCAGCGTTAGCCGATGGTTTTTCATTGGACTTTGAGCAGCAGCAAGCCTCCTCAAGTCTCCAAGACTCTTCACAGTAGAGTGGTCGATCTTAGTAATTCTCTAGTCTGAAGAGTTTTAATTGTCCTCTTATTTCCACGTCTTCCATTTCCTTTACCAATATTTTGGGGATTATTACAAGTGCACCAATTACAATTGGTATCACCGTCACCCTCACGTTCCAAATTTTTTTTTTACTTCTCTAGGAAGGTCTACATATTTATTTCTCTTTTCGTTTTTTTTTTTAATTTTACTTTATAGTCCACTATTCGGCAAATTCTGTCTTTTTATCGATTTTTTTAAACCTCATTAGGTCTGGTCGTCTGGCCGAGTTTAGGGGATCCGTTTGTATCTCAAAATCCCACTGAACTTTGTGCATCTTACTCTTCAGGACGGATACTGGATTATGCATATACCATTTGTTCGTATGGTTAAATTTAAATTTCTTGCCCAATTCCTAGTGGATCACCTTTCCCACCCAGACGTGTTTAGTCTTATACTTTTTTTACGCTAATTTACTGCTTTCACTTGTTATATCATGGCTCGTTTCCCCTCTATCTCAACATAACCTACATTTGCTATTTTGTTGTCTTCCCTATTTTTGCTTTCACTTAGTTTGTCGGGAAATGCGGAGTACCCCTTCATTGTCATCGCTCCTAGGTCCACTCTGATAGGGCCCTACCTATGGATCAAATAGAACTAAACTGTGTACTTATTACACTCTAGCCCTGGTCTTGGTCGATAAAAAATAACTTATCGGCCGCTGTACACTCCGACGTTCTTTAGTGGTCTGTAGTATTGTATATCGTTTGATACGATTCCGCCATTCGGAACTTTTTTTGCAATCAACTGAGGTCGATTGTTCCTATTCCCCAATTCCTTATCTCCAAAGACTGAACTCGCGACCATCAGCTCACCCAGTCGAAAGGACTTAAAATACGTTTACTTTATCTTCTGGCAGTGTGTCATCAACCGAAAAAGACATCGACACACGGCTAACGAAGGCATGGAAAGCTATCGATAGGCTGTCGATCATATGGAAATCAGACCTGACCGATAAAAGGAAACGCAGTTTCTTCCAGGCAGCGGTCGTGTCGATACTGCTGTATGGATGCACTACTTGGACGCTAACTAAACGGCCGGAGAAGAAGTTAGACGGCAATTACACAAGAATGTTGCGAGCAATATTGAACAAGTCCTGGAGGCAACACCCCACAAGGCACCAACTATTCGGCTACCTGCCTCCCATCACGAAAACTATCCAAGTTAGACGAACCAGACATGCAGGACACTGCTGGAGAAGCAAGGACGAGCTCATAAGTGATGTACTCCTATGGACCCCCACATATGACCGAGCAAAAGCAGGACGATCAGCTCGAACATACATACAGCAGCTATGTGAGGATACAGGATGTAGTCCTGAAGACCCGCCAGAAGCGATGAACGGTAGGGAGGTGTGGCGAGAGAGGATCAGGGATATCCGTGCTAGCGGCGCGACATGATGATGATGATGAAGGTATAAGACCTCCCTACCCACAAAAAAGGTATCCAGTGTATGACACTAAACAACATCTGATGGTGAGGCTCCAGTTCTTGAGATTTGGGGAGTGTAGAGTACCCCTTAATTGTCATTACTCCAAAGTTCCCCCTGAACTAGAGTGGTCCTATTTGTTAGGGTCCCAAATATATTTGTTCAAAAATCATTTGTATTCAATAAAACCGTGTGCAAGAAAAAAAAAACTCTTAAGAAACAAGTACAACAAAAATGTAATTATGAACACGGTTCCCTAACCTCTAGGTGTAAAATAAGTCTTGACGGGTTGACGTACCTTTAAAATCGATCAATCAATCAAGACCACCAGCAGCACTTCACCATCATCAATGACCAGTTGTTGTATGGCTGACAAAATTTTGGATACTTGGTATTATTAGAATATCTACTATAATTCATATCGATGTTATAATTGTATATATATATATATATATATATATATATTTACCAAACATCTTCACTACGAACAGAATGCGACTCAAGGACAATTATAAGCGACGCGCAAGCTTAAATTCAGAGTTTTCCTTCTTCTAAACTAGTTGCCATACCAATACTATCATCAACGAAAAGCTGAGGAGAGAACAGATGAATATTCGATGTTCTCAAGTACATGGGGGCAAAGTGAAAGAGCTTCGACTTGGAGTTGAGCTTGGCTCGCTTAGCTCATTTATTATGATGGAAGTAATTACACCGCGCGCATTCACTGGTGTAATTGTATAGTTTGTATAATTTGGAAGGATAATTTCTATTCTTTCCGTGTCAAAGCGGCCCAGTAGGGTAGGGCTGTAGAATACACCGACTGGATCTCAGCAGAGAAGTTAGACCCAACGAGTGTCCTGGATATGACACAAAAACTTCTGACGGTGAAGTTTCAGTTTTAGAGCTTTGAGGAATGCGGACGAACCATTCCTTTCCATTGCTCCCAGGTCCACTCTTACCCCGGAGTGGTAGCACCTGATTAAAGTGTTAAAAATAGAACTGTTTGATCATTTACTGTTTGATCATTTAAACAAATTCCTGATGTTTAATTGAATTGTTAGTAATACTTGGAACCATTCAACTTGGTTAACTAATGCTAAATTGAACAGTTAGAAACAGAACTGTTTGATCATTCAACTGTGTGTAAACAAATGACTTTGGTTTTGGTTTGGTTTGGCTTCGTTTGGTTTTAAGGCATATCAACCATTGTAGGTTATTTAATGCCAAATCCTCTTTATACACATAAACATTTCTATTTCGAACAATTCAGTTTAGCATTAGTACACAGTTTAAATGCCAAAAACAGTTCTATTTCAAGCTATTCAGTATAGTCAACAAAGTTAAATGGTTCCAAGTATTGCTAACTATCTGTAACTATTCACTTAAACATCAGTCATTTATTTACGCACAATTAAATGTAAAAGCAGTTATATTTCAAACAATTCAGTTTATTATAAGTACGCAGTTTAAATGTTAAAACAGTTCTATTTCAAACAATTCAGTTTCGCATAAGTTCTATTTGACCCTTAGATAGGACCAGGGAGCAATGGCAATAAAGGGGTACTCCACATTCCCCAAAGCTCCACCATTACTGAAGCCTCACCATCAGCTTGTTTAGTGGTATATCAAGGACACTCGTCGGGGAGTCTTACCCCTCTGCAAAGATACAGTCAGTGTATTCTGCAGGCCCAACTGAATGGGCCAAAACAAATTAAGGGTGTTTAATTGAATTGTTAGAGATACATAACACGACTTGTAACCAGTTAGCTGTGTGCAAAAAATTAACTCAAGCGCGTTTAAAAATTTTATCTACAAAATGTTTGTAAACCATCTATTTGATATATATATATATATATATATATATAAACTGGCATTAAATAACCCACAATAGTTGATATGTCATTAAACCCAACCCAACCCAACGAAACCAAATCAAAGACCTTCTTACCATAGAATATTTAACCCGATGCTAGATTGGTTGATTTTATGGCATATCAACTTGTCAAGGGTTATTTTATATCTAGAGGTTATAGAATTACGTATACTTATGTTTGCATTTTTTTTGTAGTTCCTTAAGGGTTTTTTTTAAACAATTGCATGATATCAAGTATTCTTATCAAATACAAACAATTTATATGAAAATCTCTTTGAACCATAGAGTATTCCCTGATCGGTGCCACCATTTTGTGTCAATGTGGACCTGAGAGCAATTGCAATGTAGGGGTACTTCACACTACCCCAGAACTTCAGAAGTAGAGCCTCACCACCAAATATTGTTTAGTGTCATACCCAGGAATCCACTTTTTAGAGTGATCTTATCCCTTTTGCAGGAGATACGGCAAGCGTATTCTAAGCCGTGCAGATAAGGTGGTCCTATGCTATACTTACTGATCGAGTTATCAGAACCTTTAATGTTCTCCCATACATCTTTTTTTTTCCAGAGTTGTCTACCAGTTATTCGGAATTCTTTCCCTCGTGGTTGATGAACCCCCTTCTCTCCGCACATGATCAGCCATACCCGATTTCTGAGTCTGTTTACGATCAATATCTTTTCAAAGTTTTTACAGCCTTAAGTTTAATATTCGTATGAGAAAACTACATGTAGATCTACGTACATGATTCCTCGTCATATTTTCATTTAATGGAGGTTTAGTGTTACATATTGACCCTTGACCGAACCGTCAATCAGAGATCCTCTGCACAGGACGCACCTGTGAAAATAAGCGGAAGCAGTCACGTGGTTGAGCGGAAATGTAGGAAATGGTATATGCAGTTGCCCGCGTGAGATACGGGCAGTCAATCAGTGTGAGAGTGAGTCTTGAGTCAGTCTCACCTTGCGGTCAGGCGAGCACCTGCGAGTGGCTGGGCGCCCCGCTGAGGAAGCATACCACAAAGCAGCCTACAGCGGCCCTACGGTTAGGTACCCCCTCGGCCGAAAAGCAAAAGAAGTGCTAAGTAGAGCCCTGAATATGAATATGGAAGCACAGAGCGGTGAACAGTCTTGCTGTGTGGTAACGTCAAGCGAAGAAGGAGTTCTGGGTTAGTGTGACAGTCACCATTCGTCTTCCTCCGTCCCCCTCACTTTCTCTCTCTCTCTCTCTCTCTCTCTTGCACCACAGAAGCTTTAACTCTTTTCGAGAGAAATAAAGAGAGATATATTTATGTAAAAAGAAAGTCTAATTCCTTGTAATGGCTATACGACATTAGAAGAATGGAACTGTTTGTGAATATTTGTGTGATGTGGGTATAATTTTGGTACACCATTCTTCCAAAGCAGGGGTCGGCAATCTTATGGAGAGAGAGAGAGAGAGAGAGAGAGAGAGACAAACAGCTACGAAGTATCATAAAGGAGAGCCATGTTATTCATATTTACCAACCCCTCCGCTCGGGCAGGATATGACACAAGGTCAATTTTTAAGCGGAGTTTAACAGGTTTGAATTCAGAGTTTTCTTTCTCCTAGACTAGTTGCCTCACCAAGGCTGAAGAACCTAGTCTGCCCTACAATTTGCCCATAGCTGGAGGGAGAATATTTGGATTCATACCTTTCCCAAGGGTATTAGTGCTATGTGAAATGCAATCAGTCTCGTCCAGGATTTGAACTCGTGTCGCCGTGTACATTTCCTACGCCGTGTACATTACACCACGGGTACCTCCTAACCATTACACCACAGGCACCTCCATGTTATTAAATATGTAAATAAATTTTCTGAACGTTTAATGAAAACAAGTCGTCTTATTTTACTGCAGGAATAACCAAAAAATAAACACATTTAAAAAAAAACAACAAATTCCTTATTTTACAACAGGAATTGTTTTTCTGTTATTCCTGTTGTTAAATAAGGAATTTTCTTTTTTTTTCTTTTTTTTTCTTTTTTTTTTTTTTTTTTTTTTTTGGTGATTGTAATGGACCCCTGTTCTAAACTAAGGATTTTATTATTTCTAATGAAACATTTTACAATCAAAACAGATATTATTTGATATTAAATCAAGAACAAAAAACCTCGTTTGTATTGAAATTGTGTTGGGGTGACCTTATTTTTGAATAGAATGAAAACATCAACATTTAGCAGTCTAAAAATAAGTTCACTTCTAACATGTATCCATCCAATTTTAGTTTTAGTTACAGGACTGTTGCTATTTTACTTCTGATGAGAGATTGTCAATGCTGAAGAGTTTGGTTATAAATAATGACTAACAATATACGTTTTGCTTGTGTAACATATTGACCCCGGCTAAGCAGTCAAAATAGGAAATGCACCTGTGTAAATAACAGGTGCATTCAGTCGAGGAATATCAGGCTATAACCTTGACCGTGGACGGGTGGAATGAGTGCGATTTGTGACGCCCACGCGAGGAGGGTGGACGGCGAACAATTATATAACGCGGGTGAAGACAGGAAGTCAGTGAGTTGGAGATAAGATGCGATAGAGAGAACCAGCATCTAGAGAGGCTGGGCCCCTGGTTGAGTAGCCCAGGAGAACAGGAAAGAAACGCTGTTATGGCCATAAGAGTGGGAGTCAATGTGTTACAGTTCTGTTCGGTCTCCAACTCCCTCTCACAGTAAAACCTTCAGTAACCCTTTCGAACCCTTTCAAATAAAATGAGAGGTATATTTTTCTAAAGAACTGTGTCGCTCGTCTTTATTGTATCATCGTTCTGATTCTGCATGCATCTGCATATGTGCATGTATAATGATCATGGCGATGCAACACTTGTATGAAAGATACTTCTTTTCCATACACTCTTGATGTAAGGCAAATGGAAGCTGATGTTATTCTTGAAGGGTAATTGTTACTCTGAACAATGATTCTAATAAATTTGAATAAAGAAAAAAATTCTTTTTCAGGTACAAAGTGCCCCCCCCCCAGCCAAATTTTCTTTTTAAAAATATGTCTGTATTTTTGTTCAGTTTATAGTTGTCTCTGTGTATTGGTCATAGTTGTCCGTATCTTTTTCTCCTTTTTTCTTTCAGCGTTAAATCTTCCATTTTTAACGTGTGTGTGTGTGTGTGTGTGTGTGTGTGTGATATAAAGAACAGTTGTCAGATGAAATGGCCCATCTATCAATCAATTAATCGATTTATCTAAATCAAATAAATCATTGAATTGATATGTTCACATTTACTAATCTCCCCTTACCTCACAAACGCACATCCATATGAAGACTGGCCCCAGAGTCGCTTGATATTAGAATGAACTGAAAACATCGACCAATCACAAAAAAAAAGTCATGGGAATTTTTTTGTACGATTGATTTCAACGGCATGTCAACCTTTCTAGGGTTTTTATGCCAAGAGGTTTGGGAATCGCGTTCATATTCACATTTTCTGTGCATCCATTTATTGATTTTGCTCATACTTATATATGGTTTCAAGTCATCATCATTATCATCATGTCGTGCTGGTAATACATATATCCCTGACCCTCTCTCGTCACTTCTCCCTATCGTTCATCGCCTCTGGCAGGTCTTCTGGACAACATCCCGTATCCTCACATAGTTGCTGAATGTATGTTCGTGCTGGTCGTCCTGCTTTTGCACGGCTATATGTGGGGGTCCATAACAGTACATCACTTATGAGTTCGTCCCTGCTTCTCCAGCAGTGTCCTGCATGTCTGGTTCGTCTAAGTATTCCTATCTAATACTAATTTATATATAATAATATGGTTTAAAGTAATTTCTATCTAATGATTATCATTTGTCAGCACTCAGTTATATAATTTCAAGTAATTAATAATAATAATGATAATTATTAATTACTCATTACAGTTTTTCACATCAGCGTTAGCTGATAGTTTTTCACTGGAGTTTGAGTGACAGCAAGTCTCCTCAAGTCTCCAGGACTCTTCTCAGTATTCTAGCCGATCTCAATAATGCTGTCGTTTGGATGGTCTCCACTAGTCCGCCAACTTCCAAGCCCTCCAGTCCCTTTAGTAATCCTTTAGTTGCTGTTCTAAACGCACCAATTACAATTGTCACCTCCATGTTCCACAGTTTTTTTCAATTTCCGAGCAAGGTCGAGGTACTTATCCTTCTTTTCACATTCTTTCAGTTGTAATCTGTGCTCAGCCGGGACAGCAAAGTCGACAATTTCGCAAATTCTCTTTTTTGTTTTTTGTTTTTATTATTAATAAGTCTGGTCTTCTGGCCGAGATTAGGTGATCCGTTTGTATATCAAAGTCCCATAGGAGTTTATGTGTGTTATTTTCTAGGACAGGTGCTGGATTGTGTATATGCCATTTATTTGTATGGTCAAATTTAAATTTCTTGCATATCTCCTAGTGGATCACTTTGCCGACCCAGTAGTGTCTAGTCTTATATTTCTTGTGCGTTAATTTGCAGCATTCACTTATTATGTGATTAATAGTTTCGTCTCTGTCACCGCATAGTCTACATTTGCTATTTTTCTGCGTCTTACCTATTATCTCTTTGATGATTGGTTCTTACGGCGTTGTCTTGTGCTACTATTAGGAGAGATTCTGTTTCTCTCTTAAAGTTTCCTTTTCTTAGCCAAGTCCAGGTTTTGTCGTGTGAGATGTTGTTTATTAGTCGTTTAAAACGCCCATGGAGTTGTTTTCCTTCCCATTTTTGCTTCCAAGTTATTGCTATTCTGTTGTTCATCGTGTTCTCAGTATCATTTCTGGTGGCTGTAATGAGTCCTCCTTCGTGTTTTTGTATATAGTCTTCGAGTCGTTGTATCGATGTGTCAACGCTGTCTTCAATGCTGGCAAGTCCTCTTCCTCCCTCTTTTCTTGAAACATATAGTCTGTCAACGTCATCTCTGGAATGTAAAGCCTTATGCATTGTCATTAGTTTTCTTGTTTGTTTGTTTTTTTGTCCATTTGTTTAAGTTCATCTCTGGTCCACTTGAGAAAGGGTCCGGAATATCTAACGAGTGGCACAGCCCAGGTATTTGTTCCTTTGATAAGATTTCTGCTCTTGAGTTTTGTCTCGAGTAGTTTTCTAGTTCTCCTGAGATATTATTTCTGAATTTTTTCTTTCATTTCCACTTGTTTGATGGTGTCAGCCTCCAAGATGCCCAAGTATTTCTAGGTTTCGTTTTCTGCGAAATATTATAATATTAATATTAATAATAATAATAAACTTATTATTAATATTAATATTATGATCATGTATAAACGGTTATAGCTTCAATTAGCTATTCTTAACACAAATAATTTGCACACAGTTATATGGTTTGGCCAGATCCTATTGAATACGAACATTTTTCAAACAGATCTCGCCGTCTCATAGATGGGTCCCAAACAGGTGTTACCATTTCAAGTCAGGATGGACATGAGAGTAATGACAATGAAGAAGTACTACATATTCCACAGTTCCCCAGAAATATGCCATGCCCAAGACACTTGTTAAATGGGGCGTATAGTTTTTAAAAATAATTCTTTTAAAGTTTGGGTATGGACGTAGACATTAAATGAGTGATTATAAAATCCTATAGAATATCATTAGATATTATTTATTACCATATTCTACAGCGCTGAAAATCTGTATCCAAAAATCAAATTGCATAGATATATTTAAAGAGTCTAATTACTTCTAGAACTCAACACACACATTTTTTTCACAGGGGTAAGTTTGTAGGATTTGGTAATAAGTAATATCTAATAATATCCATTATGCCTGTATAATGTTTCACTGGAAATAATAAAATCCTGCTACCTTTGTTTTAAAAGAAAATTAATTGCTTACCGTAATTATTCATGTATTACGCACTTTTTCCCCACACAAGTCTAAGGTGTGCGCATTATATATAAGCAAAATATTAACTTTTCACCTGGCTTTGTGCATCACCATATTCACAACAGTATGACCTAATATAAGTTATATCTATGATCCAAACTAACTAATGTATAAGAAACACAATTATTAGTATTATACCAATACAGAGAAATAGTCACAGTAATGTGTGTTTGGTTGATTTTCTTTCTCCTTGTGTGGGTTTATTCTTGCCATAAGCTTGTTACATTTTCCTGTGAACAAGTCCTTGTGTTTGCTCAAAATATTGCGTGAATGTTTTTTTTTGTTTTTGCTTTTTTAATTAGTATACTGTATAAAAATTTATTTTTACTTTATACAAATCTCATTGGATGCTCATTGATTCGGCCTTGTGCCACATCTAAGCAAAAAGCTTTGTAAATTACTCTATACTAATCTGATAATGTAATATAATTGCGGAGGGATTTTTTTTAATATTATCATTTTTCGTTTTATTTATCTTGCCTTTCGGTTTAGTTAGGCTGAGAACCTTTCGGCTTAGTGCATGGGTTAGTTAGGTGCAGACATTGAGTGCAGGTGTTCACGCGCCCGCAGGGCGGATGTGACAATCAGAGATGTCACAATAAAAACCCCAGATGAGAAATGAGACCGGGGACGTGAATGACATCATGCCCGGAAGCGACGAGCTGAGGATTTGGGGATTTGAAAAAAAGCAATTAGTTGAGATTCGAGTCTAGAGGAAGGTAGTCGATTTTGGTCTCGCCGAGGCGAGACCAGTTGGGGTCTACGAAATGTGCCGCGCATTTGTTGAAGAAATTGTGTCTTTCTCTCGTCATGTCGAAAAACCTCAAACTCAAAAAGGTAAATAAAAGTTTCGTACCTGGACCAAAAAAGAGAGTCGTAAGAGTTTCGTGTTTTTCAGATTCTTATATGCGTTATGAACATTTCAAACGTTTTATGTATCTGAATATCTGGGTCGTATATTTTTGGACGTGGATATGCAACAATAAAAAAATTGAACAAACGTCAAATTTAGCAACTTCAAAAACTCAGTGCATATGTATGGGACAGAGAAAGGTTTTTTCGTTGTGGCGACTAATTGTTTGTATTTTGGGGAAATTTTGAGGCTTGGTAACTTCTTCTTGTTATTTTTTTAATTTGTTTCTCGAAGCTGCAAGAGAATTAAGGACGGAAGGAAAAAGTCAAAAATACCTTTAGACTCAAATTTTAATTTAAGGGTTTACAACTATTCAGTGGTATTGAACGTTTTCCTGAACCAGCAGAAATAGTCGAGCTCACCTAGACAAGGCGTTTGAGGACATAATGGAATCATCAGAGTCTGTTATTAGCTGGAGACACAACACGCTGTAAAGCTCAGGGACTTTATAAGAATGTGTGCTCCCTACTAGCAGCTGAGATAAAAAGGTGCGTCCGTCTAAGTCGAGGTGATAAAAGCTTCTGAAGGTGAGTTTTTTTTTGACGTCAGGAAGCCCCTCTTTTAAGGCATGCGCCCATTTCTGATTGTTCTCAGATGCCTTCGGGGAAACTGATACATTTGTATTTTTTTTTCTTTTTCACGTTATGTTCTTTTTTACTTTTCATTCAATCCCCACAATTGAAATTCAAAATATGCTCCTTTTTTTTTTCAGAATTTCACGGCCCAAATTTGGGGATGCGCGTTATGAACGAGGTATTTTTTTTTTTTTTTTTTGTCGGTTGTTAGGAGTGTACTTATTTATGGGCGATACTGTTAAATAATAAATTGACTGAAAATTTCATGTGGCATGAAGTGTAGTTTTTAAAAAAACGTTTTCACAATAGTAACCAACTATGAGTCATTTACAGCTTTGTGTCAGTTGAGAACTTTGTTGCGATTGGATAATCTCAGTCACGCGACCGAGTGTTCCAAGAAGTTTCGGAGTCTGCAGAAAAAAAAGCACAAACATCGTGGTTGTCCAGTTTCCATCTTTGGCTCCCGATTTTCGTACGGTCGGTGAGATGTATCATGCGTAAATCATCGATAAAGTGTAATTAATAATGTGTAGAATTTTCGTTGTCATTCATCCCGCCAACAAGAACAGCGTTGGGTCACGAAAAGACAAGAAGGCGAGAAGAAAATATGGCGACTGGAAGCGATGAAGGGCCGAAATAGAGAAGATGGTTTGGTTTGGTTTGGTTTGGTTTCTTTGTTTAATGGCATAGCAACTTTCGTTGGAAGATTAGAGGGGCTTCGTACATTTCCCATGGGTATTAGCCAGAAAATGAATATAATGACGCAACTGGAGTTCGAACTCACTTACTACAATATCACAGTTTAGCACGTTAGCCACTACGCAACCAGGACCCCTCTCCAGAGAAGAAGAGAAAATATAACAATACTCAATAAAATTTAATGATAAAATTATGAAAGTAAAAAATATGAAAGCAAATATAAAAAAAAACATAGAATGAAAAAATCATAAATTTGTAAAATAATTGCTAGGGTGAGTCAAAAGTTTTGCAATATTTTGGTAGTACGTGAGACAATTTGGCAGCTCCGGATATTTTTGTTAAGGTCGTAAAAATGATGAACTACCTGGATTGTGAGATACCAATCCCGCCTGATACTCTCCAAGAGCTACTCATCCAATTTGTCTTTATAGCTTAGAGTTCAGCCTCAAAATCCACGATATAAGATCAACCTGACTTTGCGAGATTGTTGTCAAATTTCTGGCAATTCGGGATAAATTTCTTCAACAATCTGGTTATTGTATTAAGATCAACCGTGCCTTCACTTTTCGCACAAATGTTTTTGGTTGCTTCTACGGCGTCGTGGTCCAGTTCGAACTCGTAAGGCATGAGTTTCCGAATAAGACTTAGATATACGTTCATCTGTGTAGCTTTCAAATCATACACGGAGGGAAGCGATGCACAACGTGTCAGCGCACCAACTATCCTGATACTACCAACCACAGCGGGTACCTTTCACGGCTTAAACAGCTTTGGTCATGTGATATACACTTCGCAAACTAGCACGTACCAAAATACTGCAACACATTTTATTCACCTGAGTATATATATAATGTATATTCACCCGAGTATATATATGATATATACAAAATGTATAATATTGCGCTACGCGTGAACAAAAAAATTGATTTAAAAAGTGAGGACTATTTGTCGCTGCCTCCCACCAGACAGGACGTGACACAAGGTCAAAAGCCCGAAGGCCGATTAAAGTGGGGATAAGGGGGAGGGAAGGTCGGGAACGAGTCGAGACTCGAACCCTGCTGGTCTATGCTGCCTCTCGGCTCACTTGGTGCAATGTGAGTCTGATGAGGCAAGCAGTTTCACGAACCCAAATGTGGGTCCGGGCACGTATGCCGGGTTATGGCTTGAACTAGACAACAAGGTCTAGTGCCATAGGTTCCTGAGAGCGTCCGTGGAAAATCCTTGGTCTAATGATCACATATGCAAAGAACTGATAGTCACGAAGTGCCGTTGACTCAGATAGATAGATAGATAGATAGATAGATAACAGTATCTTTCTCAACGTTTCAAAACATATCAAGTTATGTATGATGAATAGTGAATCGTCACAAAATACAACACAAATTTCAGGTTTTCAATTCCTACTTCTTACAATCATCATCAACATCAAATGACGACAGCACAGAGTACCCTCTCTCTCTCTCTCTCTCTCTCTCTCTCTCTCTCTCTCTCTTTCTCTCTCTCTATCCGGGACTATCGTCCATCACTCCTGGTAGGTCCTTTAGACTGCCTCCAGCGTCCGCACAGAGCTGATGTACCTAAGTCTTTCCTGGTCAGCCAACATAGGTGCCTCCATAGGATAACATCGCTTATGAGTTTTCCCTTGCTTCTCTAGTACTGTTCCTTATGTCTTGTTGGTCTAACTAGAATGATTTGTGAGATGGGAGGTAGGTGGCCGTAGATCTGCAGTTTTGAGAGTTGCTGCTTCCATGATTTGTTCAAAACGGCACGTGGAATTCTTGTGCGTATGTGTGTGTGCATGTGTATGTGTGTGTGCATGTGTGTGTGTGTGTGTGTGTGTGTGTTGAGGAAATGGTTAGAGGAACAAATTCTTCATTGATGCGAAGGAAACCACTTCAATCCAGGAAGAAGTGTTCAGAGTCTCTGACACTAATTCTCTGCCACTTACAGATCACCATCGCTGATAAATGTGATCTTACTGTCAAAGATAAATCGGGTTGTGGTCATTTTGGCTCAAATCCCAAATTAGCATCGTTACTGCTATTATTTAGATTATTACTGAAGTTAAAATCACTAAACATTTAATTCGTATCTGAAAAAATAGTTTTAATCACTTATCTCCTAACAAATATGGAACAATACAGCTCGACCCAAAATCTAAAACTGTCGAAGAGTATGAGGTTTGTAAGGCATAACAAAAAAGCTACAAGAGTATGTTTGTTCAGTTGTTTCTTTTTTGTGGGGATGCCATCAATTCTTTGAATCTCTCTCTCTCTCTCTCTCTATATATATATATATATATATATTATATACCAGATTGATGATTTCCCGTGTACATATGCTCATACACATCCACCTTTCAATATTATATATACATGCTACAAAGCAAAACATGCTGTTGGCCCAGTCAGGTGGGACTGTAGAATACACCGACTGCTTCTCTGCAGGGGGATAAGACCCGCCCCCACAACGAGTGTCCTGGATATGACACTAGACAATCTGATGGTGAGGTTCCAGTAATGCTGGAGCTTTGGGGAATGCAGAGTACCCTTTCATTGCCATCGCTCCCATGTCTCCTCTGACCCGAAGTGGTAGCACCTGATAGGGTCCTATCTATGGGTCAAATAGAACTAAACTGTGTACTTATGCTAAACTGAATAGCTTGAAATAGAACCGTTTTGACGATGAACCTGTTTGTAAACAAAAACTATACTTATACTAAATTGTTTGAAATTTGATTCGGCGTTAAATGACCCGAAAGGGTTGATATGCCGTAAATTAAACCAACCAACCAAAACATGTTGTTCGGCCAAAAAACTTTCATCAGATAACAGCATGGTTTCGGAGCCAAAGCATCATTACCACTAGCCTATCGCGCACCCGCACTATCTTATTTTATGGTTTTCCGTCACATCACGGGAATGTCAGATCAATATACAACCTCTTGATATGATATTTCCTTAAATTCACATTGTTCCGGCGACTAAGCGATAATTCAATGATGT
>CAUZXS010006641.1:160000-162500 GCA_963585895.1 Sepioteuthis lessoniana
CCCACGAGGAAAATATGGTAGGTGTTGATTCTGTATTCACAAGGGTTTTGTTCTAAATGATTAGCCCACTATATATATATATATATATATATATATATATATATATATATATATATATATATATATATACTCCAATAGCGTATATTTAAAAATATATATGCAAAAAATTACCTTGAGAATGGCGATAACCTAGGGTTAGATATCTGACTGACGTAAAGTCAGCCGGGTTTCGATCCCTGCTTAAAGCATCTTGCGTGTCAAGCCACACTGAAAAGTTGTGATCAAACGAAACAATCTGTGGATGACAATGTATATGCTTCCCCCGTGCGTTGAGTACTCAAGCGAGGGATTGCCGGCTGTCACATACGCGTAAATGCAAAGTTCTTCTCATGAAGTGAGTACTCCAGTTGCCGATAGCGTATATGCAAAAATATATACACAAAAATTACCCTGAGAATTAACTAGGGTAAAATATCTGACTGACGTAAAATCAGTCGGGTTTCGATCACAGCTTGAAGCATCTCGTGTGTCTAGCCAAACTCAAAAGATATAACGAAACAGTTGGTATGTGGATGAATATATATATATATCATCATCATCATCATCATATCGTGCTGGCAGCACGGATATCCCTGACCCTCTCTCGCCACTCCTCCCTATCGTTCATCGCCCTAGGTAGGTCTTCAGGACAACAACCTGTATCCTCACATAGCTGCTGAATGTACGTTCGTGCTGGTCGTCCTGCTTTTGCGCGGCCGTGTGTGGGGATCCATAAGAGTACATCTCTTATGAGTTCATCTCTGCTTCTCCAGCAATGTCCTGCATGTCTGGTTCGCCTAACTTGAATAGATTTCGTGATAGGGGGCAGGTGGCCGTACAGTTGGTGTCTTGTGGGGTGTTGCTGCCAGGACTTGTTGAGGATTGCACGCAGCATTATATATATATATATATATATATATATATATATATATATATATATATATATATATATATAGCATTCCCATAGAATGAAAACAAACCAAGAAAGCCTGGTAGTATCGGGATGTACTGCCTGGGCGCTTTAGATCTATAGTAATGATGCTTCAGTCCCGAAACCCTGCCTTACCTCAGTGTTATCATCTGATAAAGGCTTTGATGAAAGCAACACTGCTGTTTGCATTGCTGTTATTCTATATACACACACAATACACACACACACACACGCACACACACACACACACACACACATATATATATATATGTATAAAAACATGTATATATATATATATATATATATCATCATCATCATCACTATCATTATCAAATGGGGCCGACAACATGGAATTCTATGATTCTGTCTCGTTATCCGTCCCCATCGTCTATCGCACTTGGCAGTTCCTCTAGCACATGTACATAAGTCTTTGCTTGGCCAAAGCCTTTGTAGCATATGTAGGAGTCCATAAGACAACGTCACTTATGATTTTTCCTTATTACTCTACCAGTCTCACACTTCTTGTTCGTCTTACTCGGATAATCTGTGAGATAGGATATTGGTGGTCATACATGCGTTATCAACGGCTGCTTTGTGGGGTGCTGCTTATAAGATTTATATATATATATATATATATATATATATATATATATATATATATATATATATATATATTGTCTATCAGAACTCTTCAGTGTGGCTAGACACGTAGGACGCTCGAAGCCGGGATCGAAACCCATCCAACTTTACGTTAGACTAAGTCTCAGACCGCTCGGCCAACAAGCATACCACGTTTGGCTAAGGGAATTTTTAAGGTATTTATGTAGCCACATCAGCAGCCGTTTGTTTTTTTACATTTTTATACCCTATCGGCTACCAGATTGCTCAATTCTTTCGAAGAGCTTTGCATTATACGAGCGACGGCCGACAATTCCTTAACCAGAGTGCTCAATCCCCACGGGGGAGCGTATATATTGTTATCCACAGACAGACTGTTTCGTTCTATCAGAACTCTTCAGTGTGGCTAGACACGTAGGACGCCCGAAGCCGGGATCGAAACCCATCCAACTTTAAGTCTCAGACCGCTCGGCCAACAAGTGTACCACGTTTTGCGAAGGGAATTGTTAAGGTATTTATGTAGCAGCATATATATATATATATATATATATATATATATATATATATATATATATATAAAATGCTTCCGAAATGTTTTACAAATGTATAACGTAAATATCATCACCAAGAAAAAGTAAATATACGCCATTTAAAATCTTGGTCGTAACTGTTGGAGAAATGCCGGGTAATTTAATTGATAAACCGTCTGATCACCTCTCAATATATATATGTATATATATATATATATATATATATATATATGTATATATATATATATATGTAAGTTTGGCGACCTTAGTCGAGAGTGACTCGAAGGCTCCCTTTTCAATAGCTACCACACCGAGTTGTAGGAGACGGCGCTTTTCCATCCCCTAGATTGCTCCACTTAACTCTTAATCCTTACCTTATAAT
>CAUZXS010006641.1:165000-268926 GCA_963585895.1 Sepioteuthis lessoniana
TTCCTTATTCTTAAGTAATCTCCAATCTTTTCTTCATTATGCAAATTACCCATTAATTAATTTATTTGTTTATTTACTAATTGTCTGTTTCCGTTGATGAAGCAAAGTCTCTAAAATTTAGTTGTAGGAAGCTTTTGATTGTTTTTTTAAAAAAGTACACAGGTTCCTTTGTTTTTAATGGCATATAAGCTTTCTCGGGTTATATAATGCCAAAGCCTTTCTTGTAGAAAGGTATTAGTACGAAAGTGAACGTAATAACGCTCCTAGAGTTCGAACTCGCTTACTACGATGTCGTAGTCAAGCACATTAGCCACTACACCACAGTGTTACTCTCCCCACATCTTTGGTAAAAAAAGATTTAGGCATTTAAGAAGAGGATATATTGTTTCAATTGCTTTCTTATAAAACTATTGCTGATGAACACTCACCTCCCATCTCAAAAACCTTTCAAGTTAGACGAATAAGACAAGCTGACCAAGGTTGAAATAAGGACGAACTCATGAACGACGTTCTCTGATAGACGCGCCAGTATTGGATGTCCAGCAAGGACTTACATGCATCAGCTCCGTGCGGACACTGGATGCAATCTAGAGGACCTGCCTGCAGCGATGAATGATGGGGATGGATTGAGAGAGAGATAGTTAGGGAGCCTGTGTTATCAACATGACTTGATGGCTTTGGTTTTTAAAGGCATATTAACCTTTGTTGGTTATTTAATGCCAAAGCCATTCTCTTAGAAGAACAGTAGTGGTACTATCTAACCCATAGCTGGAAGGATAAGAGGTTTCATATCTTTCCCTAAGATAAGTGGGATTCATGCCTTTCCCAAAGTATTTGTCCGAAAGTGAATGTAATAGCGCCACTGGAGTTCGAACTCGCGTACAACGATTCTGCAGTCCATCGCTTTAACCATTACACCACGAGGACACCCACGACTTGATGATAATGTTATGAAACTAAAACAACAAAATTAGAAATGAATAACAATCTGCTTTAAAAAAAAAGATTATGCAAATTAGATATCCCATGACTAGGTTAAACACCCTCAGATTGACATTAACTTAATCCGGTGGTGAGGCTCCAGTTCTGAACCTCTGGGCAGTGTGGAGTCACCCCTTTGTTGCTTAGCCAGTCGGCTGGAGCTGTAGAATATACCGACTGCTCCTCTGCAGGGAAGTAAGAAAACGAGTGTCCTGGATATAACATTAAACAATTTGATGATGAAGCTCCAGTAAGCTTTGGGGAATGCGAAGTACCCCTCATTGCAATCACACCCAAGTTCACTCTGTCCCGGAGTGGTAGCACTTATAGGGTCATATCTATGGGTCAAATAGAACTGTTTGATATCCAAACTGTGTGCAAACAAATTATTTTGGGAGTGTCCTCGTGGTGTAATGGTTAAAGCGATGGACTGCGGAATCGTAGTAAGCGGGTTCGTACTCCAGTCGCTCTATTACGTTCACTTTCGGGCAAACACCCTTAGGAAAAGTATGAACCCCCTTGTCCTCCTATGGGTTAAATAATACCATTACTGTTATTCTCGGAGAATGACTTTGGCATTAGATAACCTACAAAGCTTGGTATGTCATTAAACAAAGAAACCAACCAACCAAACAATAGTTGTTATGCTACAAACCCAAACCAAACCAAACCAAACCGAGACATCCTTTGGAAGTGAGGTATTTTACTCCTCTCCAAACCGAACATATGATTTATGTATGGTTAAAAATAGAATTCTTTAACTGTGTAAACTAAAAGACTGATGTCTCATTGAATCGTTAGTGATGCATAACAATACATAGAACCATTTAATTGTGTCCAAACAAATGAGCAGTGTTAAAATAGAATCATAAGCGTTAAATAGCAATACTCGTAAGCACTTCTATATCTACAAACAAATGATTGATATTGAATAGAATTATAAGTATTTGATAGCAATGATTGAAACTTTAACTGTGCAAAAAAAAATGGCAATAGAAGTGTGCAAACAAATGATTAATAGCAAATAGAATTATTTGCATTAGAAAGAAAATACTAAACCATTTAAAAAAATGAGTTCTGGCTCGTTTAAAAATATTTTCAAGAAAATGAGTTTACGAATCATAACTATTTGATATATATGTGCAAAAAAGATTTGGCATTAAATAACGTACAAAGGTTTATATGCCATAAAACCAAACCAAACCAAATCATATATACTTAGTATATATGTATTGTAGGGGGAGTGACATATATTTTGGTATTTAAGTTCCCCCACAATTTTATGTTGAAGTAGTTTTATATAGTGTTTAGTTTGGAATAAGGCACATGGAAAAAGTAGTAAATTATGGAAGCCAATGAATGAAGGATATGCAACAAATGAGTAAAAGATATGAAACGGCGCGGAAAAAAGGGACATTTAAAACAAGGCGACGAACAAAAATAAATTTATACGCTATAATGAAACAAACATTGATACATAGAAAATATAACTAATTCTATTAATAGAATAATAGTGTGTGTACATGTGTGTGTGTGTGTGTCTAACACAACTAAACTACAAAAATGTTTAAAATGTCTTTCTTTTTATGGTTGGAAACAGGCAGTTTCTCTGAGACTGGAAAAAGTCTCATAGTCAATGTATATGAATGTCTGCGAGGCCCATCCATGTTGTTGCTTTTCACTCCTGTTGATTCACACAGGAGGGAGTGTGTTGCCGTTGCGAAGAAATTGGGTAAAAAAGAGAAAGGGTGTTTGAAGACGACGTATTTATAGAAAATAGGCTTCTTGTAGGTGGCTCCAAACGCAGGACAAAAATTTACGCGCGGACGTAGTTTTAAGCATGTCACGTGGTTCTCCTGACCAATGGTTTCCCGAGACTGAATATGTAAGCGTCCGCCATCTTTGTTGTTGGAACAAGTGGCATACTGCCCACATTAAATTATAGGAGTGTAAAGTCCTATAGTATAAAGAACATTTAGCATTAAATAACGTACAAAGGTTTATATGCCATAAAACCAAACCAAACCAAATCATATATACTTAGTATATATGTATAAAGAAGATTTGACATTAAATAACCTACGACAGTTGATTTACCATAAAACCAAACCCAACCTAATTCTATATATCAAATATATGTGTACAAAGAGGATTTGACATTAAATAACCTACAATGGTTGATTTGCCGTTCAAAATCATATATATTCAATATATGTATTAAAAGGATTTGACATGAGATAAGCTACAATGGTTTATATGCCATAAAACTAAACTATCCAAATCATATATATTTTATATATATGTAATTAGTGGATTTAGCATGAAATATTCTACGATCGTTGATATGCAATAAAACCCAACTAAATCAAATCATATATATCTAATATATTTTATTAAAAGTATTTGGCATTAAATAACCAACAATGGTTGATATGCCATAAAAGCAAATCAAACCAAATCCTTCATTGTTATTACTCCCAGATCTATTCTGATGCGAAAATAACATCTCTGGATCAGTTTGAAAATTATTTGGTTTTAGATAGGAATACTTAGAACCATACCGGTGAGTGTAAATTATTCATATCAAATAGGAATACTTGATATGACATAACTGTGTTCAAATAAATGATTATTCTAGACAAATAAAAAGTGCTATAAAAGAAATCAATGCAATGAAAAATAGTTACAATTATAATCAAACAACTGAATGAAATTCTTGTATTGAATAACCCATAAGGAGTTGTTATTCCATTAAACAAATAAAATATGTAAATGTGTGCGAATTATTTGTATTAAGAATAGCTGTTTGAATCTAGGGATAATTATTTGATATTTGAAACCATATTTCTGGCAAATTATTGGTCTTAGATTGGAATACTTTGAACCATTTAGTTTGTGCAAATTATTTGTATTAAGAATAGTTATTTGAATCTAGGGATTATTATTTGATATTTGAAACCATATTTCTGGCAAATTATTGGTCTTAGATCGGAATACTTTGAATCATTTAGTTTGTGCAAATTATTTGTATTAAGAATAGTTATTTGAATCTGGGGATTATTATTTGATATTTGAAACCATATTTCTGGTAAATTATTGGTCTTAGATTGGAATACTTTGAATCATTTAGTTTGTGCAAATTATTTGTATTAAGAATAGTTATTTGAATCTGGGGATTATTATTTGATACTTGAAACCATATTTCTGGCAAATTATTGGTCTTAGATTGGAATACTTTGAACCATTTAATTTGTGCAAGTTATTTGTATAAAGAATAGTTATTTGAATCTGGGGATTATTGTTTGATATTTGAAACCATATTTCTGGCAAATATTTGGTCTTAGATTGGAATACTTAGAACCATATGATTGTGTGCAAACAAATGATTATTTTTAATATAGGAATAGTTACTTTAAACCATATAATTGTGTATAAATTATTGATATTAGATATGAATTCTTTAAACCTTATAATTGTTTGCAAATTATTTGTATTAGATAGGATTCATTTAAACCATCTAATTGTCATAAGTTGTTGTTATTAGATAGGAATACTTAAAACTGTTTGTAAACAAATTAGTATTAGATAGAAATAGTCACTTGAAGCCATATAATTGTGTATAAACTCTTAATATTAGATAGGAATACATTAAACCATAAAACTGTGTATAAATTGTGTTAGATAGAAATACTTAATATATATCGTTGTACAAGCAATTTGGTTTGGTTTGGTCTGGTTTTTATGGCAAATTAACCATTGCTGGTTATTTAATGCCAAATCCATTTTTTATACAAAACAGTTCTATTTCAAACAATTCAGTTTAGCATAAGTACACAGTTTAAATGTCAAAACAGTTCTATTTCAAACAATTTAGTTTAGCTTAAGTACGCAGTTTGAATGTCAAAACAGTTCTCTTTCAACCTATTCAATTTTGCATAATCCCACTGTTTAAATTTCAAAAACAGTTCTATTTCAAACAATTTAGTTTAGCATAAGTACACAGGTTAGTTCTATTTTACCCATAGATAGAACCCTATCAGTTACTACCACTCCGTGCCAGAGTAGACCAGGGAGCGATGGAAATAAAGGGATACTCCGCATTCCCCAAATCTCCTTCATTATTGGAACCTCACCATCAGATTGTTTGCCCAGTCGGCTGGGGCTGTAAAATACACCAACTGCACCCCTGCAGAGGGATAAGACCCTCCCAATGAGTGTCCTGGATATGACACTAAACAATCTCATGGTGAGGTTCCAGTGATGCTGGGGCTTTGGGGAATGCGGAGTACCCCTTCTTTGCCATTGCTCCCAGGTCCACTCTGGCCCGACGTGGTAGCACCTGATAGGGCCCCATCTATGGGTTAAATAGAACTAACAGCATACTTATGCTAAACTGAATTGTTTGACTAAACTGAATAGTTTGAAGTAGAAATGTTTTTGACAATTAAACCGTACTTACATTTAAACTTCGTGCTTATGTTAAACTGAATTGTTTGAAATGTAACTATTTTTGACATTGAAAATGTACTAACACTAAACTGATTTGTTTAATATAGAACTGTTTTGACCTGTAACTGTGTGCAAACAAAATCTGTATTTATGCTAAACTGAATTAGCTGAATTAGAACTGCTTGACTAAACTGAATAGCTTGAAATAGAAATGTTTTTCACAATTAAACTGTACTTACATTTAAACAGCGTACTTATACCAAACTGAATTGTTTGAAATAAAACTATTTTCATAAAAATGGATTTGGCGTTAAATGACCTACAAAGGTTGATATACCATACAACTCAAACAACAACAAAAAAACAACCAGCCATCAGATTGTTTAATGTCATATCGAAGACACTCGTTGGGGGTGGGGTCTTACCCTTCTGCAGAGAAGCAGTCGGTGTATTCTATAGCCCCAGCCGACTAGTCAATGTATTTCCTGAGTAAAACACAAATTAAGCCACAATGGTGTTACAGACTGTTAGTAACGTGTGTCACAATTCTACAGCCCTGGATATTTTTATCGAGGTTGTGAAAGTAACGAATAGATTGGACTGTGAGATACCAGATACACTCCGATTGCTACTTGCCAGATTTGCTTCAATGGCTTTAATTTACGGTTTTAATCCTACCTGAGCTGATTTTTTCGTCGAAGTTCTTACAACCCGAGCGAAATTTCGTCAACCCTCTGGTTTTCGTTAATTTTGAAGTGTAATGACCCAGTTCAAACTCATAGAACATAAGTTCCCCGATTAGTCTACGTTGCACGTTCATCTGAAACAATGCACAACGTGTCAACGCACCAACTACTGTCATACGAGCAACCTCAGTCGGTACCTTTCACGGTTTGAACTACATCGGTCGTGTGATATACATACCGTACGAAAATATTACAAAACCTTTGACTCCCTTATAATAATAATAATAATATTTTTGACCATACGAACGAATAGTATATGCACAACCCAGAATCTGTCCTGGAGGATATGACGCGCAAAATCCTCTAAGATTTTGAGATACAAACGGATCACCTAATCTCGGCCAGACGACCAGACCTTGTTATAATCAACGACAAAAAAAAAACGAGAACCTGCCGAATTGTTGACTTTGCTGTCCCAGCTGACCACAGAGTAAAATTGAAAGAAAATTAAAAGAAGGACAAATGCTTCGACCTTGCTTGGGAATTGAAAAAACTATGAAACATGAAAGGGATGTTTATACAAATTATAATTGGTACTCTTGGTAAAGTCATTAAAGGATTGATAAAGGGACTGGAGGACTTAGAAATAAGAGGACGAGTGGAGGCCATCCAAACTACAGCATTGAGGAGATCAGCCAGAATACTGAGAAGAGTCCTAGAGACCTGAGGAAACTTGCTGTCACTCAAACTCCTGTGAGAAAGACCATCGGCTAACGCTGATGTGAAAAACTCTCTAGAACTATTAATAATAATAATTATAATAATAATAATCTTTATTATACCTAACTATGCTTGCTGTCATCTTTTTATCAAACACCAACAAAAATACTTTGAAAGTTTAGGGACGGTATTTTTTCATTTGAACACATCTATTTCAATTATTTCTTAACCTCTTCATCTTCTTTCTTGTGTTTATATAATCTTTTTGCTTACTTAAACAGACAGTTATAATGTTGTTTTTTTTCTTTCAAATGCCTGTAAAATAAAGATTTTTCGTTTTGTTTAAAGTAAGCCTGTTGATTTGGCGCTCTTTAAAAGCCATTTCCTCACGACCCCATTTAAACAAGAGAAAAGTGTTTAATCGCCCGGATTTTATGAGTTTTGAACGAAGCGAATAAAGACACGATGTCATTCTGCAGCAATAAAAAACATGACGTTCTTTTTTTCTATCAAACATTAAAACAACTTGAAAAGTTGTACAAACAATTTACTGACATATTAAAAAGATATTCAGTTTTTTTTTGTTTTTTTTTGTTTTTTTTTGTTTTGTTTTGTTTTTTGTTTGTGTGCTTGTTTGTTTATTTTATGCTTTTTAGTTGTTGTTTTTTAATTCTCGAAAAGTTCAAATAAACGAATACCTGTCATTAATTTTCGTTAAATTTTTTAACGAAACATGTTTAATAAACGTGTATGGATGTATGGATGGATATTATAAAACAAAGTCAATAAACAACTGCCAATTAAAAAATACAATTAACTGACCAACCATTAGAAAAACCAAAAAGTGCTCAGTACTCAAGTGATATATATATATGTGTGTGTGTATGTGTGTATGTGTGTGTGTGTTTGCATTGTAATGGTGTATGGTTATCACTAGCTCCCTTGTCGAGTTAATGGTGGACCAAATTTTGCAGTATCATTTGGTAGTGCTTAAAAGCATGTAATCCAGGGTCACAAATACCATCATGTAATATATATATATATATATATATATATATATATATTCAGTTAGAGCGAGAGAGAGAGAGAGAAAGAAAGAAAGAAAGAAACTCTCGACATTTTAAATCATTAATTAAGAAGATACCCCGTGGCGTAATGGCTCAAGTGCTAGAATACGTTCGCGAGTTCGAACCCCAGTCCGGCTATTATGTTCACTTTCGGACTAATACCCCTGGGAAAGATATGAACCCATTTAATTATCCTGTCAGATATGGGTTAAATAGTATCACTACTATTCTTCTACAAGGATGGCTTTGACATTAGATAACCCACAACGGTTGATATCCCATTGAAATAAATCATTTATTTCCCACATACGCTTTGATGGTTTCAGGTTATGTCTACTGAACAGTAAACTAGAGCCAGTTAGGTACTGTCTGCGAGGAAAACAGCACCATGCGGCAATTCATTCTCTAGAAATTTGGTAACGACAGATTCTGATGTACATTTTTCTTTTTTAAGTAAAGGAATTATATAGGGAATTGCATTACCATAACCAGAAAATCTGGTAAATACTTGCGTGCAACATACGGAAACACTGGACTTAATAGGTCTCATTAGCAGTGTATACCAAGATCTTCCCACTGGAGATTGAACTAGTGACCACAGAATACAGAGCCGAAACTCTACCACTGAGCCAGCGGTCCACATCGCACACAAGCTATGCCAAATTAACTTGTCATGGCAATTGGGCGGCCAATTAACCTGAACGTATCTTGTCAGTTACATCCGTACACTTTACATCGGACACGGTCACCTCCAGGGCCACATCTGCCCGAGAGGATTGGAAATACGCATTCACAAGATAATTCCTCAACTTAAAAAAGAAAAAATGTACATCTATTTCCTTGCCCTTGAGGTTATGATAATTACGCGGATGCGTATTTCCAATCCTCTGGGGAAAATGTGGCTCTGGCGGTGACTGTCTCCGCTGTAAAGAGTACGGATGTAATTGACAAGACACGTTCAGGTTAATTGGCTGCACAATTGCCATGACTAGTTAATTGTGTGCGATGTGAACCGCTGGCTCAGTGGTAGAGTTTCAGCTCTGCATTCTGTGGTCGCTAGTTCGATCTCCCATGGAGGAGATCTCGATATACACTGCTGATGAGACCTAATAAGGTCGGAACTGCTGTCCAGTGTTTCCGAACATCGCACGCAAGTGTTTGCCGGATTTTCTGGTCAGGGTAATTCAATTCACGACAGATTCTATTCCTTGGTTTTCTCGTTGGAAGCTCCAAAACGAAGATCTCAGAGTGTTTGAGAGTCGATGTTAGGATAAAGAGTTGAATGAATCCAATGGTGATTATGACGACACGACAGCTCAGAAGTCTCGCTTCGATCGTTGTAATAATAAAAAATCCCGTATTTGTGTGGGAGTTGAAGGACATGATTGACAACGATCCTATTAAGTCTATAACCGAGAATATTGGAGTGCCTGAGTTTCTTATCAAGCAAGTAGTGCATGGAGATATCTGATATTTCTCATACATGATGAGAAGGGGCTGATTTTTATCTTCGGCCATGAAGGACAAGAGGAAAGACCGTACTGCAAAGTTTTTGAACGAACACAAGTATCTCCTCCTACCGAACATGCTAAGGTCTTTCTCCGATGAAAAACATTTCTGCTAAAACAACCGTTGGCTTTGTTGTATCGTAGTAAGGAAGAGATACACAGTGAAATGGAGTTAGTTATTTATTAACTAAAGTGGTACAATCCAACAAATATTATAAGTCTCACGCTGTTGGTGTTACGTCCGAAGTTGGTCTTTCAGTACCGACGTGCTTAAGAAACACGACGTCTTTTATACCTCCGAGATTCTGGAAGTCACGTGGTACGAGTCACTATAGAACAGGCTTTCAATGTCTCCACAAGATGTACCGATATTTATGTAAACGAAACATTCAGTCATCGTCATGGTGTTTGGAGTAGTTACTAGTGATGGTGAAGTTATGTCTCCCTTTATCTTCCTATATGGACTCAGACTCAACACAGTGGCCTAATTCAAGTGCCTGGAAGCGGCAGTGATGCCCTGGACGAGAGGGTGTCTGCTGGAAGATCCTACATCTGGCAATAGAACTCTGTGCCATCCCACACAAGCAACAGAACCAAGTCTTGGCTGTGAGAAAATTTTCTGCAACTACATCACCCCGCCTAAAATCTGCCGCCAAACTCCTTAGATGGCAATTCTCTTGATTACTATGTGTGGAACATAGTTGAACAAGAGTTCAACAAAATTCTATGCCACACAAAAGATGAACTGAAGAGAAGGAGAACGACATTATTTACAAATTTAAACAAACAGACCGTCGGAAAGGTTTGCAGTAGATTCCGAAGTTGTCTGGAGACAGTGGTTGAAGACAACGTGTAACGTTGCCTCACCGACACAGCACTATCTCGAACATCAATAGATGTTACATAATACACGCTGATATGAATAAGGGTATTACATTTCTCAAATACAAGACGGACCCGTTGTTTTCAATACGAAATTTCTTTTCAGACTGCAACATTTTACACAGTAGAAGTCATCGAATCACGAAAGAAAGATAAAGAAAATGAATGAGTCAAGTCACTAGAAACGCTAAGAGTCTCATTCGTGTGAGACGAACTAACAAATAACTGACTTCGCTTTGTTCGCCTCTAACGGACCCTTCGCCACCAGAGGCCTATCGCAGCTTCAACCCTCTGCTTCTGACCTGACTCCCAACTCTGAACTGAACACAGTTGCACTAACTGCTAAAACCTCCCTGTTTATATTATATATTTATTATCTCATTAGCTAATGATGATAAGAACACATGTCATTAAATTTCTATTATTATGTCATCTAATCCTAAGTCAGGTGACTGAATATTTACTTTTTAATATCCTGACTACAACAACGATTTCAAAATAAATTTCCAATATGCTGTCCTAAGTGATTTCTAAAATAACCTGTCAACCCGTCATCCGGCTATTCATGGGACAAGTGTACCATTTGACCTTCGCATGCAACTTACACTTCATTCAAAGATTTTAGCTAACTTACAATTTATTACAAGAAATAAAATAATTAACTAATATAATTGATTATCATCCTAAATTATATTACAAATGGTGATTTCTTTGAATGTATTTAATCCATTGCATTTCAAAATGTTTTCATGTAAATTTGTTAAATAGATCTCTTGAAGTGAGATATCAGTGTTATTTTTTTTTTTTTTTTTGCGTTGTTTAGACGATAATTAACCCATCGCACCTGTATATATATATATAGATATATAGTCTGAGGGATCCATAGGCGAGAAACTAACGGTTACCAAATACCGGTAACTCTACGTTCGCCACTATCCAAACTGTATCCTCTTTATTTATAAATATAACAAACTATATATGTCAATGTGTGTGTGTGTGTGTGTGTGTGAGTTGTTTTAACTGCAAATACTATTATGATAAAACCACCAAAAGTATCTCTACATTTATCCATCTATTTATTTGTGTGTGTGTGTGTGTGTGTATGTTTATATATGTGTGTCCGTTTGTCCATATCTTTTTTTTTTTTTTTCTCGTTCTGGTCAAATCTATCTCCTATTCACATCTATCTAACTCAGTTTGTTTACGTATACATAAATATGTGTGAGCGGATACTCGCACACACACACATACACACACACACACACACACACACACACACACATATATTGAATTAAACTTCGAGCAGAAAAGCAGCAAAGTTGTGGTGGATATTGAACTTGGAAAACTGTTTGTAACTATCAAAAAATATATAAGCAAAATGTTGGGTTTCATTAAAATATTGAAGCTGTATAAGAACTGGAAAATAAATTTAGTGGGTGGAAGATTGCGATTGGCTGACGAAGCTAAAATAAATAAATTAGGTGAACAGAAAATGTTGTTCGACAAGTATTAGTTTGTTGTAATCCATAGATTTGATTCTGTGTCTATTGTTATTTCATTCTTATCATCAAGAATTATTGATAGCACGGATTTCCCTGACTCTCTCTCATCATCCGTCCCTACCGGCCGTCACTCCCGGCAGGTCCTCTAGATTGCATCCAGTGTCCGTACAGTGCTGATGTACATAAGTCTTTGCTGGTCGGCCAACACTGGCACATCCATGTGCTGGAGTTCGAAGAGAACGTCGATTATCCAGTTTGTCTCAACAATGACCAGCATATATTGTTCATCTTACCTGGATGGTATGTGAGATGGGAAGTTAGTGGCCTTACAGCTGATGTTTCGTTGAGTGTTGCTTCCAGAATGTATTCAAAACAACTGTAACATATTGACCCTCGACCGAGCCGTCAATCAAGAGATGCACCTGTGTAAATAAGCGGAAGAACAGCAGAAGCAGGTGGACGGCAAACAAAAATATAACCAGGACACAGACGGCTGGAGTCAGTTGGAGTTGGAGTCAGTTGAAGATGAGATGCCGAATTGAGAGCCAGCGGCAGACAGAGGGCTTTTGGCCCCCAGTAACCCACGGTTGAGCAACCCCAGCCAAGATAAGAAAGAAGTGCTATTATGGTCAGAAGAACTTGGGTCAATATGTAGCAGTCTGTCCCAGTCTCTAGCTCATCTCTCACACACAACCAACATCAACGTTTTCGAGAATAAAGAGTGAGAGATATATTTTTATAAAGTGAGTTCGTTCGTTCATTGAAGTTCGTCATTATTGTTGACGATGTTTCCGCTTATATTTGTATTATGTATATGTATGGGGCTATACAACACAACACATACAATTCTTTTGCACTGTCTATCTAGCTTTTTCTCCAAGCATTTCTTTAGAGTATAGGTGGTGCAACTATACAGCAGTACCGACTCGACCACAACTTGAAGAATTCTCGTTCTGTTTTATAGGAGATATCAGATTTCGATATGATCGATAAACTTACCTTTCCTATGTATATATTTGACATCGCTTTCAGTAGATGAGATATTGCTATCGAGATATGCGAATTGCTCTACTTATTTTAGCGGCTTGTCAATTAATGTGGAGATGGCCCCATCTTGTTTAAAATACGTGAACTATGTTTTATTTGTATTCACATATATGCTAGTACTTCTTACAACCTGCTCCAGACTATGCAACATGGGTTCTGCATAAGCGGGTGTATGTGCGATAAGCGCTAGATCATCAGCGCAATCTCCATCGGTAATGATTTCTGCAATGTATATACCGGACCGTTGGTCTAATGGGTAGAGTGTTCGCCAATGGTCCGGGATACCGGGGTTCAATCTCAAGTCGAGTCATACCAAAGACTCAAAAATGGTACTTAATGCTGCCTTGCTTAACACGCAGCATTATATGGCATAAATCAAGGGTAAAGTGAAGCAATCCAAGGAATGGAGTAGCGCCTTCCCCAACACCTTGGTGTAGTAGCTATTGAAAAGGGAGCCTTCGAGTCGCCCTCGACATTGCTCGCTTACTTTACTTATATATATATAACAGTTGGCATGGTATATAGACACACACACGCACGTACATATATATATATATATGTGTGTGTGTGTGTGTGTGTGTGTGTGTACCATGTCGACTGTGATAGATAGATAGATAGATAGATAGATAGCAAGCAACATACAAGATAATAAAGTAATCTATCAGAATCCCTCAATAGAACCCACTGAACTATATATATATATATATAACAGTCGTATATTTATATATATATATATAAAACACACGCACACACACGCACATATATATATGAGAAGATACAGGAAAAGGTATATATATATATATACATACACACACACACACGCACACCATGGTTACTCTTCTCATTTTTCGCAGAGTATTGAATAGAAACTTGATTACAGTTGAATAAAAATCTCATCACAGTTTCTGTCCGTCTCTAACTGATACACTTAGGGTCACTTGTATATTATTTCTGTGCATTTTTCAATTTTCTTTACTTGTGAAACCTAAGCCAACAGGGTCGGTGTGAAATTAGAAGGACTGAAGATACTCCGATGATAAAAAAAAAAAAAAAGGTGACTGTACAATTAGCATTAAAGGAAACAAATCGTGGGTGGTTCGTTTATAGCGGTGGGGGTGTGCGTAGATTAGATTGAGTTTGGAAAGAAAGGGTCAGTGGATATTGCCTAGGGACCAGTGACAATGTATTCTTCCGTTCACGAGTGGGCCGCCGAAGAAAGACGTTAAGAAATCTTTTTGTGTGTTTAAAGTAAGTCTTATATTTTAAGAATAAGGAAAAAAAACTGAGTTAATTAGGAAGGAAATAGACAGAAATATGTTGGCTTAAATAATAGCCAATATACATTGAGTTTTGAATTATAACCATAAAGTCTTTTTTTAAATCCTTCCTACTTAAATAAATTGCCACAGGAAAAGAGTAGACTGTACGTATCTGTCTCTGAGGTTTCATGAACAGGGAGAAAAATATCCTAAAATCAAATTGTTTACTATTTATACAGATAGGAATTTTCGGCAACAAATGTATGTTTCCATTCGTGTATTTCTTCAAGTCATTTCTTTTTAAATAAAATCTATTCAAAATCTGATTACAAAAAAAAGAGTAAAAGTTTATGATTTTATCTTTTATTGAAATAAACGCTTCGGTAAAAAAAACAAAACAAAAAAAAACTATTGCATAAAACAAAATGAAAACAGTATAATTCTTATATGATAGCATTTTAAGAAACTTATTTCTAAAACTGAGCTATGATTCTAAGATTTCAAAAGCATTATAAGCATTATAAGCATTATATAGATCTATGTAGTTTTATCTATCTATCTATCTATCTATCTTATTCTGTTCATATCTATCTTTCTATCTATTGCAGTGTTTTCATCTATCTATCTATCTCAGTCTTTATGCATATATATATATGTGTGTGTGTGTGTGTGTGCTTGTACAGTTACACCCGAAATTATTCGTACCCTAGTACAATTTTAGAATACATTTGAAAAAACATTTCAATAAGAGAATTTTTTAAATAATGCTTTAACCAAAATTTTGTAAGTTATTATGGAATAATGCACAAAATCAGTGTTTTTGGAAAAATAAAATTCTTTAGAAATAACGAACAAGCATTAAAAATGAAGCATGTTCATATTCATTCATATCCATCTGTTGCGAAGCCCTTATTATTAATAAATGTCTCAAAATGTTTTCTCTAGTTAACTACTAGATCCCTGCAAACATCAACAGAAATATTCGACCATTCCTCTCTTACCACTTTTTCTAATTCTACAAGATTTTAGGGTTTCCTCGTATTGACATTATTCTTAACTACCCATAAATTTTCGATTGGATTGAGATCTAAGCTTTGCTTTGGCTTGGTCAATCCAAAAAGTTTATTGAATTATCTCTCAGCCACTTTTTAAAAGATTTGGAAGAATGCTTCGAGTCGTTATCATGTTGAAACATCCTACCGGATTCATATCGAGAGCTTCGCCAGACTTTTCTAAATCCTCTCTTAGAATTTTTTCAAATTGGTCTAATTTCACGATTTCTTCAAACCTTTAAGTTCCATTCGTGGAGAAACAACCCTAAAACATAAGACTCCCACCACCATATTTCACAGTCGGGATAGTGTTTTTAGGTTTAAAAGCTTCACCTTTTTTTTTCTCCAAACAAAAGAAACGTCCCTATGACTGAAAAGTTCAATTTTTGTCTCATCTGACCGTAAAACTGATGACCAGAAGCTAATCTCTTGATCAATATATTTTCGGGCAAATTAAAATCAGGCTTTTACGTGTCTTGCAGTAAGAAGAGTTTTCCTTGGTCTACATCCTGTAAGTCCTTCCTTCTTAAGTGTTCTTGGTAGTTTTGATCTCATAGTTTCTATTTCCTCCATACTGAGATTTTGCAAAAGCTCTTTTCCTGTAATTTTCGGGCTTTACTAATTTCTCGCACGACTTGCCTTGCCGATCGAGAAGAAAGTTTTTCTTTTTTTCCTCATCCTATAAGGTTTTGAACGGTGTTAAACTTTTTAAACTTTTGTATGATGCTTTAAACAGTTGATTTTAGAATATCAAATTGCATCGAAATGGATTTGTAGCCACTACCATTCTTATGAACATTTACAATATTTTGTCTTAACTCGATACAGACCTCCTTTTTCTTTATCCTATTGTGTTTATGAGGCTGAAGTGGACATTGAATATTTCACTGGTGCTAACGCTAAATAAACTAAATAGAAATGCTTCTTAATTAGTATGAATTTCACTATTAATCAATCAAAATCCACTAATAATCCAATAACATTACTTAAATTGATTACGATTTCTTTGCTACTGATGATTGCAGACGGTAAAAATAAATATGAACTTTTTGATTTTTGTACCTTATTTCTACAAAATCAATTTTTTTGCAAAACATTTATTTTGTAAATTATTTTAGAATAACTAAGAAAATTTCGATATAAGGATTATAAAATATTATCATATGGAAATTTTTTTTTTCAAAAATATCCTAAAATTGTATAGAGGTACGAATAATTTCGGGCGTAACTGTATGTACACAAACACACGCACACACACACACTCACACACACATATATATATATATGTGTGTGTGTGTGTGTGTGTATGTGTGTGTGATACAGAAATGTATATTTCCGACAGTAAGTTGTCTAGTATTAATTTCCAGATCTTTGATTTATTTTTTCTGTGAGAAGAATAACTGCCGATTCTATGACTAATCGTTTCTTTTTATTGGCCAAATGTTTTATATAATTTTTGCTCCCTTATATTTCACTGTATTTCAGTGTAAGACGACAGCCTAACTAGTGTCGTTTTTTAAGAGAGCTTGTTTGTGTTCAAAATTCTCTTTTTGAAAGGTCTGGATGTTTCTCCAATGTATGGCTTATTACAAATTGCACATCTGATTGAATAAACTCCTGCTTTTAGGGAGGGATTTTTCTCTTTATTCTTATTTACTTGTTTATTTCTATTTTTTTTTATTATAGTTTTTGCTGGGCTGTTAATAATTTGTATGTCTGAGGGGTGTATTGTATGATTGAGGTATTTTGGTTATTGTGTTTGTGGGCAGTATGATTCTTCTGGTTTTATAATTTGTCGTTTTATTAGTATTGTTATTCATATTTACCAACCCCTCCGCTCGGGCAGGATATGACACAAGGTCAATTTTTAAGCGGAGTTTAACAGGTTTGAATTCAGAGTTTTCCTTCTCCTAGACTAGTTGCCTCACCAAGGCTGAAGAACCTAGTCTGCCCTACTATTCACCCATAGCTGGAGGGAGAATAATTGGATTCATACCTTTCCCAGTGGTATTAGTGCTATGTGAAATGCAATCAGTCTCAGCCAGGATTTGAACTCGTGTCACCGTGTCCATTTCCTACGACGATAACCATTACACAACGGGCACCTCCATGATTATTAGTATTGTTATTGTATATTTTGTAGGCTTCTCTTTTTGCATTAAGCATGAAATATGATGGGTAGTGTAAAAGTTCGAGAGTATTTTTATGTATTATTTTTCTTCATCTATATATTCAGAACTGCATATCCTCAGCGCTCTTAAATAAAAACCTATGAGTATGCCGGATTTTATTTTGTTTACGCGATGGGAATAAAAATTTGTTAGGTCATTCTTGTTTGTAGTAATTTACTAAGCCTTTTGCTTAGATGTGGCACAAGGCCAATGGTACAGGGCACCCAATGAGACTCGAACTCACTCGTCTAGGTTTGCTTGTCTAGCTTGCTAATCATTACACCACCAGAGGCGCGCCAAGGTCATTCCTGTTTGTAGATTTGCGGTGTACACTGAATTTTAATTCATTTTTACTACCATGGACTAAATTGCCCATATATATATATATATATATATATATATATATTCAATGATTTTTATCTGCTAGCAGCACTGTACAGACGTTTTATATCTCCGTTATTTTCTGCTTATCAGAGAGGAAAAATTTTCTGAATATAACACTTGCTTCAAACACTTTTAATTATGCATTGGTTTCGAGCTAACAAAATCATAATCTACGTATAATTTGAACAAAAATTTCTAAAAGAAAAAGAAAAATTATTTCGATAACTTATCATCATCATCATCATCATCATGTCATGCTGCCAACACAGATCTCCTTGACCGTCTGTCGCCACCTGTTTCTATCGTCCATCGCTCCCGGCAGGTATTCAGGGCTAAATCCTGTATCGGTACAGAGCTGTTGTATATAGCTTCTAGCTGGTCGTCCTGCCTTTGCTCGTTCATGTGAAGGGGTCCACAGGAGTATGTCGCTTATGAGTTCATCCTTACTTCTCCAGCAGTATCCCGCAGGTCTGGTTCGTCTAACTTGGATAGTTTTCGTGATGGGTGGTAGGTGACCGTATAGCTGCTGTTTTGTGGGGCGTTGCCTCCAGGATTTGTTCAATACAACTCGCAGCATTCTTGTGTAATCGCTGTCAAGCTTTTTCTCCATATGTTTATATAAAAATATAAATGAAGTTGGTTTTATTTTTTATATGCTTGCCTTTGGAACTCCAGCTCTTGGTTTTCCACATCCACAGTGCAAGATAGATAGATCGATAGAGAGATAGATATGAACCAGTTGTGACATATATTCTATTCTATTATCATTTATTAATATAGAACCTGAGAAAACTTATTGATTGAAAAACTTTGTCCTGGGTGCGACAATAAACTGTATCTGATGGTAGGGCTTAATTTATGGAGCTTTGGGGAGTGTGTTCCCACATCTTCATTGCAATTACTCCCAGGCCCACTCTGAATTGGATATGCTGTACCAATGAGTATAACTGTAATAAGTCAAACAGATATTTGTGATAATAAAGTTTTTACTTGTTTAAAATGGTTGCATGTTTTGTATTGTATATAATTGGAAACTGAAGTTTTTAAACTGACTTAGGTATAAAATAATCAAATACAGTTTGATTTGCCGCGAAACCAAGCAACCAGCAACTCATGCAACTAACCAACAAACCAATCAACCAACCAAACAACTAACCAATCAATCAACCAACCAATCAACCAACCAAACAACTAACCAATCAATCAACCAACCAACAAGACAACTAACCAACCAACCAACCAATCAAATAACCAACTAATCAACCAACCAACAATCATTCAACCAACCAATCAATCAATCAACCAACCAACTAACGACACAACTAACCAACTAACCAACCGACTAATCAACCAACCAATCAACTAAACAACCAACCCGCCAACCAATCAACCAACCAACCAATCAACCAACCAACCAACCAACCAATCAAATAACCAACTAATCAACCAACCAACAATCATTCAACCAACCAACCAATCAATCAACCAACAACTAACGACACAACTAACAAACTAACCAACCAACTAATCAACCAACCAATCAATTAAACAACCAGCCCACCAACCAATCAACCAACCAACCAATCAACCAACCAACCAACCAACCAATCAAATAACCAACTAATCAACCAACCAACAATCATTCAACCGACCAACCAACAATCATTTAACCAACCAACCAACCAACCAACCAATCAATCAACCAACAACTAACGACACAACTAACCAACTAACCAACCAACTTATCAACCAGCCAATCAATTAAACAACCAACCCGTCAACCAACCAACCAACCAACCAACCAATCATCCAAATATCCAACCAACTTATTTAAGCTAACAGTAACATTTTGTGCTCAATCATTATTGTTTTCTCCACACTCTTGTTTATTGATACAGAAATTGATAAAGCCCACTCCCGTGAGGCAGTAGCATACGTTGATTGCCACACTGAAGAAGAGTAAAATCCGCCCCCACCCCACCGACTAGTATCCTAGATATGACACTAAACTAACTGATGGTGAGGCTCCAGACTTGGAGCTTTGGAGAATGGCGAGTACCCCTTCATTGCCATTACTCCCAGATCCACTCTGAACAGCAGAGGTAGTACCTGTTAGGGTCCGATCTAAGAGTCAAACAGAACTATTAATCATCCACTATACTTCAATTCATTTAACTGTGCACAAACAAAGGATTAATGTTAAATTGTATTATTCGTATTATATATTAATATTTAAACCATTTAACTGTATGCAAACAAAGGAATAATGTTGATCCGAAAAACTAGAGTTAAATAGCAATACTTGATACCATTCAATTTGTGCACACAAATGAGATCTCGCTCGTTTTAAAATGTTATCAACAAACAATTCATTTACAAATCAGAGAGTGTTCAGCAATGGTCTGAGAGACCGGGTTCAATCCCGGGTCGAGTCATATCAAAAACTCAAAAAATGATACTTGATGCCTACTTGCAAAATACTCAGCATTATAAGTTGTGGATCAAGGGAAAGTGGAGCAATCCAAAGTAAGGAGTATCGCCTTCACCTACACCTCGGTGTAGTAGCTATTGAAAAGGGAGCATTCGAGTCGCCCTCAACTACTGTTGGCCAATATATATATATATATAATCTGGATTTCGTGATAAATAACCTACAAGGGTTGATATGCCGTAAAACACTAACAACCAACCAGCAATTTATCAAAGCTAAACGGTATTTACAAGGATGATGGAGAAGATGTAAAGTCAATGGTCATCGCTAAAAAAAATTGAAACCTTTCCTACATATCTGCACATATCATATCAGATCATCAATATGCCATGCTGAGTTATTCCCCTTCAGGACATCTCTTAGAGCAATGGGGGGTTTACTTGGCGGCACCCATTTCCTCTCCAAGTAACATGTGACAGAATTTACTAGGTTATATGGTGCCAGTAATTAGGAAGGGTCCAAGACCTAACTTATACTGCTGGTTTTGAATTCAAAATGTTCCTCTTACAAGACAAACTGCCGTACCAAGACTTTATTTACGCTTAGCTAGGGAAAGGAAAAAGATATAGGTTCAAGCTTCTCCCAGGCCATTAGCGCTAAGTAAAAGGCAAACAAGCTCGTTAAGGATTTGAACTTCACTTGCTGAGTCCATTTCCGCTGCGCTAAGTACGCCTCCGCAAAACTCTGACGTTTTTCAGGCTCAAATACATTTCATCATTAAAATTCTATTGACCTCACCCTCATCTCTATCGTTATTATTTCTCTATTCAATATTTTTGATAACTTCCTCTTATTTATGTTCGCCCTGTTGGAGAAGCCTAGAATATGATGGTAGCATCCCATGAGGAGGGGTAAACCTCTCCTCATCCAAACAAAGGGTATTCTTAGTATGATACTAAACTTCATCCTGTGGTAGAACTCCAGTTCTGAAGATCTGGGGAGGGTGGGGGTCACTGTTTTGTTGGCATTACTTCCAGTTCCACTGTGACCTGCGAGGTCGTCCCTGTTGGAGTCCTATCAATTTATCAAACAGAACTCTTTTGAAAATTATTTGTATTAGTATATGCAGCTGATCCATGTGTGACATGTACTGTCAAATGTGCAACAGAAATAAAACAAAGTGTGTTTATTAGGTTAACACCTACTACGTAGCATTTAATAAGGCTGCCAAAAATTATTGAATCGAACCGAGTCCAATAGTCTGTTTAGTTTGGTTTGGTTTGGTTTGGTTTTATGGCATATTAACTATTGTAGGTTATTTAATACCAATTCCTTTTTATGCATTTATTAAGTATATGATTTCTAAACACACTTTGCAGATAATATTCTTAAACAAACCTGAGCTCATTTTTTGCTAACGGTTAAATGGTTTCATTTATTTTCAAACAATTCAGTTTAGTATAAGAACTCAGTTTTTCACTTACATCGTTAAATGTGAAAACAGTTCTATTTTAAACAGTTCATTTTAGCATAAGTACAGTTTAAACCTCGACAGTTCTATTTCAAACAATTTAATTTAGCATAAGTACACTATTTTTTTTTTTTTTTTTTTTTTTTTTTGTTTACACACAGATAAACGGTCAAATAGGTCGATTTAAAGCAATTCAGTTTAGCATGTCAACTAAGTTAGTTGGTTTCAAGTAGTACTATGTATCACTGACAATTTAATAAAAGATCAGTCATTTGCTTACGCACAGTTAAATGTAAAAACAATCCTATTTCAAACAATTCAGTTTAGCTTAAGTACAGTTTTTTGTTTACACACAGTTAAAAGTAAAAAAAAAAAGTTCTATTTCAACTATTTCAAACAATTCACTTAAGCATAAGTACACAGTTTAAATGTCAAACAGTTCTATTTGACCCAAAGATAAGACCCTATCAGGGGCTACCACTCCGGGCCAGAGTAAACCAAGGAGCGATGGCAATAAAGGGTTACTCCGCATTCCCCAAAGCTCCAGCATTCCTGAAGCCTTACCATTGATTAGTGTCATATCTTGGACTCTCTTCGGGGAGGGGGTCTTACCCCTCTGCAGAGATGCAGTCGGTATATTTTGGAACCCGAAGCCGACTGGGCTACAAATAGCCTGTTAAACTTTAATAGTTAATCTGGTGATTTTTTCACTGACAGTGAACCTTCTGGCGTTGGTATTTTTTTTTTTTTCAGATATATAAAGTTACGACGGTGGGATTTTTCATCCTTTTATTGATGCAGTGTATTGAAGTTGACCTTTTAATTAACGGTCACAAAATCAGAAATTTATCAAATGAATTTTTGATTGATTGATTGATTGATTTTAATGACATTTCAATCTATCGAGGTTAGTTGATACCAAAGGTTAGGGAATCGCGTTTATCACATGTTTATATCTACATTTTGTGTACTAGTTTCTTAAGAGTTTTTTTTTCTTTTTGCACACGGTCCTTTCAAATACGAATAAATTTTAAACAGATCTTTATTTGACCTATAGATGGGACCCTAACTGGTACTAACTCTCCGGTCTGAGAGGTCCCGGATGTAATAGCCATAAATGAATACTCCACACTCCACAGAGCTCCAGAAGTAGAGCCTGATCATCAGATGCAGTGCCATAACCGAGACACCCCTTTTTCTGTGGGTCTTACTCCCCAGCAGAGGGTACAGTCAGTGTATTCTAAGGCCAACTGACAGGGCGCTGAATTTTTACGCCATAGTTTGCTCCTCATCTTTTTGAAATCGTAGCGTGTTCCAGTCGCGCTATTGTGCTCACTTTCAGACTAATTCCATTGTGAAAGGTATGATCGCTCCTCCTTTATCCCAACCTCCAGCTACGGGTTAAATAGTGTTACTGCTATTCTTCGACAAAGATGGCTTTTGCATTAAATAATCCACGAAGGTTGATATGCCTTTAGAAAAAAAAACTTGTTTTTATCATGTTTGAATTTCAACCAAGTATTGCTAATGGAAATGTCGACTTCAAAGATTTTGCTAAATAATTACTTTTTAAAAATTCGACCTATTTACGAATCTATACGGTAAATGAGGTAGACATATGAAAACAATACTAAATCTATTGTCAAAAGACTGGAACCAAACGACAATAAAAGTAGCTCAATAAATTTATTTCGGCTAATTATAGCGAAATGATTTTTTAAAAAAGCATATTAATTATTTACGATATGCCTGTGTTGTTTATTTATCAACTATATTATACATCTTTTGTTGTTTGAATATCAGACTTTTTTTTATTCAATATGAGAATCGATTGTATGTACATATGTTAGAATCAATGTAAATCTTCAAAATTCGAGGGGGTGTCCTCGTGGTGTAATGGTTAAAGCGATGGACTGCGGAAACGTAGTAAGCGCAGTTCGAACTCCAGTCGTGCCATTACGTTCACTTTCGGACAAATACCCTTGGGAAAGGTATGAACCCCCTTATCCTCCCACTACCACTATTGTTCTTCTATGAGAATTGCTTTGACATTAAATAACCTCCAAAGGTTGATATGCCATTAAACAAAGAAAGAAACTATCGAAATTCGACTTATACATGAATATATACAGCATTTGAGAATTTGGTTATAGCTTTAGTTTATCAGCTAAACCTTTTCCTCAATTACTGACTAGTTTGAAATCATTAAACATGGTTATAAAATGTGTCAAACAGATCTCGTAACTTGATGTAATAATCAGTGTAACTTTTCTTGTTTGTTCCGCTGTTGTTGTCTTAACTACGGCACTAATTCGTCTCCGGTACAAAGGCTCCAGTTTGGCAATTCTAGGGGTTATGGAACCACACCTTCCCAGCTTCACTCTGACACGAAGTAATAGTATCCGTGATGGTCTAAGTCAAAAAGTTTTAAAATGAAAGTATTAGATAGGATTATTTGATACCATATGATATTATATAAATTATTTGCATTAGATTGAAATACTTGATACCATATGGCTGTGTATAAATTATTTGGATTAGATAAGAATATTTGATACCATATGGCTGTGTATAAGTTATTTGGATTAGATATAAACACTTGATACTATATGGCTGTGTATAAATTATTTGGATTAGATAGAAATACTTGATACCATATGGCTGTGTATAAATTATTTGGATTAGATAGAAATACTTGATACCATATGGCCGTGTATAAATTATTTGGATTAGATAAGAATACTTGATACCATATGGCTGTGTATTAATTATTTGGATTAGATAGGAATACTTGATACCATATGGCTGTGTATATATCATTTGGATTAGATTGGAATATTTGATCCCCGATAACTATTTACAAATTATTAGTATTTAGAATGGTAGCTTGTAGCTGTAATTGTTTACTAAGGATTATAATTATTTATTAGAAACCCTATAACAGAGTGATAGTAAAGGTTTATTATTAAATAGGAATAGTTGCTTTAAACCATTAAATCATGTATAGATTAGTTTGGTCTCTTTGCTTTAAATGACATATCAACCTTCGTGGGTTATTTAATGCTAAAGCTAAAGCCCCCCCCCTGTTGAAGAGCTGTATAGGTACTATTTAACTCTTAGCTGAAGGGATAAGAGGGTCCATTCCTTTCCCAAGATTATCAGTCCGAAAGTGAATACAATAGCACCCCAACATTGCCATTACTCCCAGATCCACTCTATCCCAAAGTTTTAATACCTGTTAAGGTAACATCTATGGGTCAAATAGATTACTTTGAAAATTATTAGAATCAAATAGGAATATTTGATGCCATATAACAGTGTGTAAATAATTTTTATTAAGAATAGGGACTTGAAGCTAAAACTATTTACTAAGGATAGTTATTTCTTACTTGAAACCATATAACCGTTTGCAAATAAAAGATTATTATTAAACAGAAACAATTGCTTTAAACTATATATTTTGGCATAAATTATTATTATTATTAGATAGGAATACTTCATACATAACCGTGTGCAAACAAATAATTATTATTAAATAGAATTTTTTTTTTTATCTGGTAGAGTTTTCGGACTATTGTCTTCATCTTCATTGGTTTTTTCCACAACGTTTCGGCCGCTGTATCCTCCGGCCCTCCCCAGGTGTTCCTATTTATCTGGGCATAGAAATGATTCAACCTGGGAAATAAAAACGAAGACAATAGTCCGAAAACTCTTACTGATAAAAAATCATCAAGCTTCGTCTCAGAAATTTAGACAACTAAATAGAAATTGTTACCTGAAACCGGAAAATTTTGTATTTGACCAAGTGTGGTAGTACCTGTTAGGGTGTCATTTATGGGTCAAATAGACCTGTCTGAACTTTATTTGTGTTAGATAAGAATATTTGATACTATATAACTGTGCAAATTATTTGCATTAAGAATAGTTAGTTAAAGCTATAATAGCTTACTAAGGATTATTATTATTATTATTATTATTATTATTATTATTATTATTATTCTTTTCGGGTTTTTCACACCAGCGTTAGCTGATGGTTTATCAATGGAGTCTCAGAGACAGCAAGTCTTCTCAAGTCTCCAGGACTCTTCTCAGTATTCTGTCCGATCTTAATAATGTTGTAATTTGCATAGTCTCCACTCGTCCTCTTATTTCCAAATCCTCCTGTCCTTTTATCAATCTTTTAATGACTGTACCAAGAGCACCAATTACAATTGGTATCACCGTAATTTTCATGTTTCACATTTTTTTTCAATTCCCAAGCAAGGTCCAGGTATTTATCCTTTTTTTTACCTTTTCAGTTTTACTCTGTGGTCTACCCCGATGGTAAAGTCTACACTTCACCAAGTCCTTTTTTCTTTTTTTTTGTTATTACAAGATCTGGTGATTAGGTAATCTGTTTGTATCTCAAAACCCCCGAGGAGTTTGTGCGTTTCATTCTCTCGGACAATTTCTGGGTTGTGCATATACCATTTGTTCACGTACAAATAAAAAATTATCATTAAATAGAAATAGTTACTTGAAACCAGATAATTGTGTATAGATTATTTGTATTAGATAGGAATACTTGATGTTCTATAACTGTGCGATCATAGACAAATTAAATGCCATTGAAAAATAATGCAATTGAATATTAGAAATATAGTAATTATAATCGAACATTTCCAAATAGATATGGAGACTTGAAACCTTCTAACCGTATGCAAGCAAAGGATTTTTTCTCCTTGCGAGGTGAACCACCTCTTACACTAAGACGTGAAAAACTGGCCCTCCAATACTCTACAAAGCTGAAATCTTGCCCATCCAACACAGCTTATGACTGCACCTTCAACCCGAAATACAAGCAACACTTTGAAAGAAAAGAAAAAACAATAAAACATTTTGGCCTTCGGATGATGTCGACCCTACAAGAATCAAAAATACCACTAAATAATATACATGAAAGCATTTTTCCACAAACACCACCCTGGATCATTAAAACTCCCAAAGTGATTCTCAAACTGAATGAACATTCCAAAACCAAGACTCACCCCAGCACTTATCAAGAGAAATTTTACGATATTCTCCAACACCACCCCGATTACCTCTATGTCTTTACGGATGGATCCAAGGACAATGGTTGGGCTGCGTGCGCGGCTGTTTCGAACAAAACAGTTCTTAAGAAAGCTCTTCCAAGGGAAAACTCTATCTTCACAGCAGAAGCCCATGCAATAGACCTAGCTCTCAACATCATCTCAAAGAGTAAGCATAAGAAATTTATAATATTTTCAGACTCACTCTCTGTCTTGCTATCATTGAGAAATAAAAAATTTCAGAACCCTCTTATCATCAAACTGTTGAGTAGATTAGACTCAATGTCAAATAGAAAAGAAATAATAATATGCTGGACCCCAAGCCACATTGGAGTGAGAGGGAATGAAAGAGCAGACTTAGCAGCCAAATCGGCCTTAGATCTGACAACTGATAAATCCAGGATCCCATATACTGACCTGAAACCAACAATTAATAAATACGGTTAGTATTAGTATTATCATTTCACTCTTTACGAGTTTTTCGCTGTATTTCACTGGAGTCTAAGAGTTAGCATGTCTCTTCAGATCTCTAGAACTCTTCTCAATATTCCAGCTGAAGTCACCAATGCTGCAGTCTGGGGGGTTTCAATTTTCCCTTTAGTTTCCAATTCCTCCAGTCCCTTCCCAGGCTTCTAAGGACCATTATTATTATTATTGAACCAGAGACGTAAAGACGAACTCATAAGTGACGTTCTTCAATAGACCCCTCCACAGTCCCTTCCCAGGCTTCTAAGGACCATTATTATTATTATTGAACCAGAGACGTAAAGACGAACTCATAAGTGACGTTCTTCAATAGACCCCTCCACAGTCCCTTCCCAGGCTTCTAAGGACCATTATTATTATTATTGAACCAGAGACGTAAAGACGAACTCATAAGTGACGTTCTTCAATAGACCCCTCCACATGGATATGCCAGTGTAAACCAACCAGCAAGAAATTATTTACATCAGCTCTTTACGGACACTGGATGTAATTTGGAAGACCTGCCGGAGCGATGAATGATAGGGACGGATGGAGAGAGAGAGAGAGGGACAGAGAGAGACAGAGAGGGACAAAGAGTCAGGGAAATCCGCGCAGTCTGTGCGACTAGATTACTATCCTTTTTATTTTCTCTTTTGAGAGTTTTTCACACCAACGTTAGCTGGTAGTTTTTCACTGGATTCTCAGTGACAGCAAATCTCAAGTCTCCAGTATTCTGGCCGATCTCAATAATGCTGTAGTTTGGATGGTCTCCAATCGTCCTTTTATTTTCAAGTCCTTCAATCCTTGTACCAATCTTTCGATGACAGTACCAAGAGTACCAATTACAATTGATATCACCTTCACTTTCATGCTCCATAGTATTTCAGTTCTCTACCAACGTCCATGCACTTATTTCTCTTTTCGATTTCTTTCAGTTTTACGCTGAGGTCAGCTGGAACGGCAAAGTCCACTGTTCTGCAGGTTCTCTCTTTTTTGTTGACTCTCACTAGGTCTGGTCGTCTGGCCGAGATTAGGTAATCCGCTTGAATCTCAAAATCCCAGAGAATTTTATGCGTTCTAGGATGGATTCCGGATTGTGAATATAACGTTTGATCGTATGGTCAATATTTCAATTTCTTGCACAATTCCCAGTGGATCACCTTCCCCACTCAGTCATGCCTCGTCTTATACTCTTTATATTGTTATTATTATTATTACCATATAGGAATAATTACTGGATATATAATAACTTGTTACGAAAAAGATAAAAGAATGCCTGACCTCAGCATTAAATATCCTAACGAAATTTGACGTGCCGTAAAACCAACCGACTAACTATATCTATCTATTTTTTGTTTATTTACAAATAATTATGTTATAATTTTCATAAATAGAGCCCCATTCGATTTTAAACTCAATGGCTATCTTCGGTGGTCTTTAAATATTAAAAACTGGACGCCAAGCAATATTTTTAAGGGGCCCGAGATTACTAAATATGAATTGTGGTAATTTACATGAATTACACAATAAAGAAACAATCTTCGCGCATTCGGAACATATGGTGCGCCCCAGGCACCAAAGAAATCGATGGGATTTGCTATAAAAAAGTTTCATAGTACTGCAGGCTGAAATTAATGACCTGTTACAAATTTAAAACACGTCTTGCCGTTCGTACCAATCGAGGGTGAATGTGGGAATCTACTCGATGCAAACACAATGGTATTTATCAAAACACTTTCAGATCTATATAATTTTCATACGTAACAATACTACCTGTTGGTTGATTTGTTTGTTTTGTTGGTTGGTTGGAAGGGTGTTTAGTCGTTTGTTTGTCAATTGGTGGGTTGGTTGTTTAGTTGTTTGGTTTCTGGTTGGTTGGTTAGTCGGTTGGTTGGTAGTTAATTGGTGGGTTAGTTGGTTGGTTGGTTCTTTTGTTGGTTGGTTGTTTGGTTGGTTGGCTGGTTGGTTGGTTTTTGTTGGGTTGGTGGGTTAGTTGTTAGTTGGCTGAGTGTGGTTGTATGGTTGGCTGGTTTCTTAGTTGGTTGGTTTGTTGTTAATTGGTGAGTTATGCTTAGTTGCTTGGTCGCTTGGTCGGTTTCTTAGTTACTTGGTTAGTTGGTGGGTTGGTTGATTGTTTTGTTGGTGGGTTGGTTGGTTGGTTGATGGGTTGGTTGTTTAGTTGACTGAGTGTGGTTGTTTGGTTGACTGGTTTCTTCGTTGGTTGGTTAGTTGGTTGTTTTGTTGGTTGGTTGGTCGTTCAGTTGTTTGGTTGGTTTTGAAATTGGTTGGCTCTTTTAGTTGGTTGATGGGTTGGCTGATTGGTTGGTTGGTTGGTTGTTTTGTCGGTTGATTGGTTGATTGGTTGGTTCGTTTTGAAATTGGTTGTTGGGTTGTTTAGTTGGTTAGGGTATTTTTTTGTTTAGTTGGTTTGTCGGTTTCTTGCTTGCTTGTTTAGTTGGTTGTTGTCGTAGTTCATTGGTTGGTTTATTAATTAGTTGGATGGTTGCTTTGTTGGTTCATTTCATGGCATGTAAACTCTTATTGGGTTATTTCATGCTGAAGTTAGTTTAACAAAAATGGTTTCCACTTACGATACAAGCATGTATTTCCTTTATCAAATCACCTAGTCGGCAAACACAGACTTTATACCCTGCAGGGGGGTAAGAACCCTGATAGCAAAAAGAGGTATCCTTTATATGATTCTAAACTTCATCTGATGGTGAGGCTACTGTTCTGGAAATCTTGGGAGTGTTGAGTACACCTTCATTGCTATTAGTGACAAGTCTACTTATTACCTATTAGAATTTCATCTTTGGGTCAAAGAGCTTTGTTTAAAAATTTATTCGTATTCAGTAGGACTGTGTGCAAAAAACAAACTCTTAAGAAACAATACAATATCAATGTTTTAGAGGCGATCTTAGGGTAATGGTTATAATGAGTAGAATGGAATCGGTGACCCGAGTTCAAATTCTGGACAAGGCTGATAGCATTTCACTTTGCACTAATGACCTGGGGAAATGTATGAATGCATCTATTCCCCCGAGCTATGGGTAAATCTTTGGAGAGACTGGGTTCTTTAGCCTTGTTAAGGCAATCAGTCTAGGCAACCGGTCAAGGAAAAGGAAAACTCTGTATTAAAACCAACTGTAATCCGCTTAAAAATTGGCCTTGTGTCACATACTGCTGGTGGTTTGGTTTGTTATCTTTGTTTTAATGGCATATCAACCTTCATGGGTTATTTAATGCCAAAGCCATTCTTGTAGAAGGACAGTAGTGGTGCTATTTAACTCATAGTTTGGGGAGCGGAGAAAGAGGGTCCATACCTTTCCCGAGGTTATTTGTCCGAAATTGAACGTAGTAACGCGACTGGAGTTTGAACTCGGTTACTACGATGTTGCCATCCCGCACGTTAGCCATTACCCAACAGGAACTCTCTCAGGAAGGGTTGGGTAAATGCATAGAATATCAATATTTTCAGACAATATGTCGTTCAAAATAATCCTCTATCTGACCCATAGGTGAGGCCCTAATGGGTACTACTACTTCGACGCTGAACGGCGTTTGAATAAGAATAACACCAAATTCTTCAGAGCTGCAGAACAGGAGCCTCACCACCGGAAACAGTGGCTAAGGTGCTGGACTGCAACATCGCAGTGAGCGAGTTCCAACTTCATTTGACGTATTCTGAAACCTGATTTACATGTTTAAGTGAAACGCTGGTGAAGAGTGTTAGGGTCACTTGTTAGAAAGTGATATGGTTTAATCAGGGATGTTTATATTTAAAAGGAATGTCAAAACGCACAATCAGGACATATTTTTATCTTTGTAGATGAATATCTGTCAATTATCATGATTAAGAATTTTAACTGGTATTATCATTGATCTTGTAGCAGAAAGAACTTCGTATCTTTGTTTGGCGCGTAAATTAATTTGACCGTTAGGGTCGACGCATATTTTCACCCAATGAGGATGACTTATCCTATTTATCCCGGACCATTTTTCCAGGCAGCACCAAATTAGGGAAGGCCCGCCAAACACTCTCTTCCTCAGAACCTTTTCGAACAGGACAGACGTACTTACTGTCCGCTCCCTTCATAGTAGCAGCATCGCAACACCATGAAGAAAGCCATTTAATTTATGGACCTCTTGAGTCTATTCTCTTAGACCAAGGGTTCCCAGTTAAATATGAATTAGATGCATTCAATCCGCCACACACAGGAACACCTTCATGTCGCCTCCAACTTTTACTATGTCGACAGCGACGCGTAATAACGTTCAGACATCCAGCTACTTCATCCCTGGGCAACATTATCGGTAGACTTTCATGCCACTGTCCTACAACAACCAGGACCACACACTTATGGGTGACTACATCATTCTTCTCCTTAAACAGTTACACTTATGGCAATGCACAATTCCGCTCAGGCATTTAGCAGCTAAAATTCCTTCTCAACTCCATAACTATTTCCTTCCTTCCTTCCTTCCTACGAGACTTGCAGTATAGAGGTACCCTTTATTCCAGCTGCCATTAAAACTATCACAAAACCTTACGGCATCTTCGTCTCCTCCCTCTCCTTTATTTTCCAACAACACTTAGCGAGGAAATAACAATGTAACACGTAACAATATTTCTTTGCTAAAATCTTCCTAATTCTAGTTGCTTTTTTATCTCAACTCCCTCAATTTATTTCCACGACGGTAAGGAACAGCGGACATTGTCAGGATTAAGAATTTTAACTGGTATTATCCTTGATCCTCATAATTCTAGTTGCTTTTTTGTATCCCAACTCATTCAAATTATTTCTACAACTGTAAGGAGCTGTAAGGCAACAGAAAGAAAAATAAAAAATGAATTTCGAACTCACGTCATCATTAAAGTAATTAGACTTTTGAAGATTGCGAATGATACTAGTCATAGCTTTATTTTCAAAAAAATACTAATTCAAATAATCAAGGGTCATTCATATTCCTTCTCATCATGTTTAAATGTAAACTTTACAAAAGTATTACTTGTGTATAGGTCGACCACCAAATGTTTGCTTAAAAATCTGGTCTTCAAATTTTTGCTAAAGAATTACATTTTCAAAAATCGATTTATTTACGAATATGTATATATAAATTTGGTAGACATGAAAACAATACTAAAGCTACTGTCAAAAGACTGAAACCAATCGACACTAAAATTAGCTCAATAAATTAATTACTGCTAATTTTAGCGAAATGATTTTTTTTTAAATTCGGCATTTTAATTATCTACTGTATGCCCGTGTCAGTCTATTTATAAACTATATCATACATCTTTTGTTTTTAAAATATTGGATATCATTTTTGAAATATGAGAATCGATTATATGCACATATGTTGGAATCATTATGAATCTTCAAAATTCGACCTGTACCCGGATATATACCAGCCCAGTCGGCAGTCGCTGTAGAATACTCTAAGTAGATCTGGGAGTAATGGCAACGAAAGGATGACTCAACATTCCCAGATCTCCAGAACTGGGGCCTCACCATCATATGTAGTTTAGTGTTAAACCAAGAACACCACGTTTGGGGGGGTCGTATCCCTCTGCAGAGGATGCAGTCAGTGTATTCTAAGCCTTGTCCTTAGAGTGTTGTCTTTACTAACAATGGTCTGTTAGACTGGTTCTTTAACCATAATACCATGTGAAGCACATCTCGTCGTTTACTAAGCTTGGCTTACTTTGTTAAGGTAAACACGTCATAGTTAGTTGTAATGTGAATATATTAATGTAGTTCAAAATAATTTTAAACCTTTTCGAACCGATCAATTTGACCCACAGAATTAAGTAATCAAACCATTGTTAATGAATTAGGTTTTTTGGAGCTCCCATACTTCTGGCCTTGTGTTAAATTAAATAAACAGTTGGAGCGTCACTCGTGCTGTATTCGATTCTTATTGAGTGCTCCTTAGTATTGGCCTTGTTCAAAACTAAGCTAAGTTTAAAAGTGTACAAAATAACGACCATACTCAATTTAGTGAAAAGGAACTGCTTGTAGTTAATGAGCGAAAATATCAATCCTTGGTCATAATGTTTAGTTTAACAATTATAGTCCCGTTATATCAGTTACAAAAATGTATCTTCACAGACATTATAAACTGGTTGATACTTAATACTTGCAATATCAATGTTTTAAAAGCAAATGTAGTTTGGAAGCATTTAAAAAATTATCTCGGATCTATTTGACCTACAGATGGGACTGGGATTCAGTCTCAGGTCGAGTTATACCAAAGACTCAAAAAATGGTACTTGATACGTCTTTGCTTAACTCTGTGCCTTATAAGGTACGGATCAGTGGAGTAATCCGGGAAAAAGAGTTGTGCCCTCCCCTACACCTCATTGTAGTAGCTAATGAAAAGGGAGCCTTCGACTACGGTTGCCAATTTTACTTGTCTTTTATAAATATATATAATTTACTTAACATATAATATCATTACAAACAGATCTCAAGCAGATTTATTTGACCCATAGATGGAACCATACGTATTGACTCTAATCGAGAGAGATGACTTGAGAGTAACTGTATTTCTCAGAAGTAGAGCCTCACCACTGAATGAGTTTAGCGTCATACACAGGAGGAAAACAAACAGGCGGTCAAAATATTTATTATACAAATAGATAAAGTTTCGATTTACTTTTGTTTGACATATTTTATAATTATTTTCAACAATTTCAAACTGGTTGATGCTTCATACTTACAATGTCAATATTTTAAAAGTAAATGTCGTTTAGAATCATTTAAAAAATTATCTCAGATCTATTTGACCCATAGATAGAAATCTAACAGGTACTACCACTCCTTGTTAGGGTGGACCAGAGAATAATGAAAAAGAAGGATCGGTTGCACACACCCCAGAACTACAGAAATGAAACCTTACCACTTCATATAGTTTTGTTGCATAACCAAGAGAAGAACAAATGAAACAAACAGGAAAAGTCATTGTATTTATTATATAAATAGATAAAATTTCGAGTTGTTTTTGTTTAACATGTTTTATAATTGTTTTCAACAATTTCAGACTGATCAACAATTGAGGAAAATGTTTAGCTGAAAAACGAAAGCTATAACCAAATTATTAAATACCGTATATATGCGTTTATTTGGTTAGTTGGGTTTTATGGCATATCAATCACTGTAGGTTATTTAATGCCAAATCCTCTTTATATATATATATATATATATATATATATATATATATATATATATATATATAATTTGGTTGGGTTGGGGTTTATGGCATATCAACCATTGTAGGTTATTTAATGCCAAATCCTCTTTATCCATATATATTGAATATATATGATTTGGTTTGGTCGGGATTTATGTCATATCAACCATTGTTGGTTATATAAAACCAAATCCTCTTTATACATATATATTGAATATATAGGATTTAATTTGGTTAGGTTTTATGGCATATCAACCATTGTAGGATATTTAATGCCAAATCCTCTTTATACATGTGTTATATATATGATTTGTAAGCATAAGTCAAAAAGTTTCAAGTATTGCTATGCATTGCCGGCAATTTAATTAAACACCAATCATTTGGTTACAGGCAGTTAAATGATCAAACAGTTCTATTTCTAACAATTCAATTTAGCGTAAGTCATATGTTTGCATTCATTTTGAATGTCTAACGGTTCTGGTTGACCTATAGATAGAGTCTTATCATTTCTGATTAAAGTGGACCTGGGAGCAATGGCAATGAACAGGTGAGTCACACTCACCAGACCTCCAGGGCTGGAGCCCCACCATTAGATTCTTTAATGTCATATCCAGGACACTTGTTTGGGGGAAGGGTCTTATCCCTCTGCAGAGATACAATCAGTGTACTCAACAGCCCCAGCCGAATGGGCTGGTGATATAATGTTAAACGAGTTAATACATCATCATCATCATGTCGTGCCGCTAGCACGGATATCCCTGACCCTCTCTCACCACTTCTCCCTATCATTCATCGCTTCTGGCAGGTCTTCAGGGCTACATCCCGTATCCTCACATAGCTGCTGTATGTATGTTCGAGGGTCCATTGGAGTACATCACTGATGAGTTCGTCCTTGCTTCTCCAGCAGTGTTCTGCGTGTCTGGTTTATTATCTATCCAGTGGGGAAAATAAGTATTTCACCTCCTGCTGAGGAGAGATAGAATATAAAAATAAATCCTAGAAAATCAGATTATGATATTTTTTTAACATTTATTTGTATTTTATTGGAAAAATAAGAATCTGATTCCATAGCAAAATATAACTTAGTACTTGGTGAAGAAACCTTGGTTTGTAAGGTTAGGTTAAGGTTTGTTTGTAATATAATGGCCGAGGGAGTTCGTTTTATATATCTTGCCTTTCGGTTTAGTTAGGCTGAGAACCTTTTGCTTAGCGCAAAGGTTAGTTAGGTGCAACATGAGCGCAGGTGTTCACGCGCGTGCAGGGAGGATATGTCATTCAGAAATGTCAAAATAAAAATCCCTGATAAGAATGGGACCAGGGATGTGAGTGACGTCATGCACCGGAAGTGTGCACGGAGGATTTGGGGGTTTGAGAAAAGTCAGTGAGTGGAGTTTTAGCGTCCGAAGAAGACGGTTGACTTACGGGGCTCGCCGAGGCCTTGCGGTGGGTGTCACACGTGGTTTGGGGCAGATGGAAATGTCAGCATAGAAAGATTGTGAATCTCCCTCCTCATGTCGAAAAACCTTTTAACTCAAAGGTAATAAAAAGTTTCGTATCTGAACTTAGAAGTCTTAAGTGTTTTTGTGTTTCAGGATTCCTATGTTATCTATATATGAGTTATGAACATTCTATGTACATTTCACATATTCATGTATCGCTATGTGACATAGAAACAATAGCAAATGATTTGGGGCAGATGGAAAAGTCAGCATAGAAAGATGGTATCTCTCTCCTTATGTCGAAAAACCTTTAAACTCAAAGGTAATAAAAAGTTTCGTACCTGAACTAAGAAGTGTTTTTCGTGTTTCGGGATTCCTATGTTCTATGTATATATGTTATGAACATTCTATGTACATTTCACATATTCATGTATGGATATGTTACATATTTGCTTTAATGGCATATCAACCTTTGTAGGTTATTTAATGCCAAATCCATTTTTATGTAAATAATCAGTTCTATTTCAAACAATTCAGTTTAGCATGAGTACACATTTCAATTGTCAAAAACACTTCTATTTCAAACTATTCAAGCAGTTATATATAACAATTCAGTTTAGTGTAAGTACAGTTTCAATGTCAAAAATAGTTCAATTTAAAACAATTCACTCTAGCAAAAGTACGCAGTTTAAATGTAAGTACAGATTAATTGTAAAAAAACATTTCTTTCGAGCTATTCAGTTTAGTCAAGCAATTCTACTTCAGCTAATTCAGTTTAGTAAAAGAACAGATTTAGTTTACACACAGTTACATGTCAGAACAGTTCTATTTGAAATAATTCAGTTTAGCACAAGCACGCACTTCAAATGTAAGCACGGTTCAATTGTCAAAAAACATTTCTATTTCAAGATATTCAGTTTAGCATAAGTATGCTGTTAGTTCTATTTAACCTATAGATAGGGCGCTATCAGGTGCTACCACGCTGGGCCAGAGTGGACCTGTGAGCAATGGCAATGAAGGGGTGCTCCGTATTCCCTAAGGCCCCAGCATTACTGAGATCTCACCATCAGACTATTTAGTGTCATAACCAGGACACTCGTTGGGGGGGGTCTTACCCCTCTGCAGAGGTGCAGTCAGTGTATTCTACAGCTCCAGCTGACTGGGCAACCTTTGTTTGTAAGCACAGCAGCCAGACGTTTATTTGTATTGTAGTTGGTTATTAAGTTTTTACAGATCCCAGGTGGGGGGATTTTGGCCCACTCCTCTTTGCAGTTCCACTCCAAATCCTTACGGTTTCTAGGTTGTGGTTCGGCAACTCGAATCTTCAGCTCCCTCTATAGATTCTTTAAAGGATTATGGTCCGGAGACTGACAAGGTCCCTCCATTACCTTAATGTGCTTCTTCTTGAGCCACTCCTTTGTTGCCTTGGCCGTATGCTATGGGTCATTGTCATACTGGAACACCCATCCACGACCCATCTTCAGTGTCCTGGCTGAGGTACGGAGGTTTTTGCTCAAAATTTCTCAGTACTTGGCCCCATCTCTCTTTCCCTCGACCCGGTGCAGTCATCTTGTCCCCTTAGCAGAGAAACAGCTCCAAAGCATATTGCTTCCACCACCATGCTTATTGATTGAGATTGTGTTCTTAGGGTCCAAGTCAGCTTTTTTTTTTCTTCAAACACAGCAAGTCGAGTTGATGCCACAAAGCTCAATCTTAGTTGTATCTGAGGACAGCACTTTCTCTCAAAATTCCTCTGAATCATCCAGGTGCTTATTTGCAAACTTCAGACGGGCTTGTACATGTGCCTTCTTGAATAGGGGAACTTTGCGGGCACTACATGATTTCAGTCCACTACGACGTAGTGTGTTACTAATGGGCATCTTGGTGACTGTGTTCCCAGCTGCCTTGAGATCATCAACAAGCTCTTGCCGCTTAGTTCTTGGTTGTTCCTTACCTTTCTCGGCATCAGGTTTACTCCACGTTGAGAGATCTTGCATGGAGCTCCAGACCGAGAGATTGATAGTCAGTCGGTGTTTCTTCCATTTTCTTATTATCGCACCAACAGTTGACTCCTTCTCACCTAGCTGCTGCTTGCAAATCGTCTTGTAGCCCATTCTAGTCTTGTGCAGGTATACTATTTTGTCCCAGATGTTCTTAAACAATTCTTTCGTCTTGCCTATTGTGTAGTGGTTAGATTCTGATTCATTGAAGGATTCTGTGAACTAGTGTCCTTTATACAGGTAATGAGTACCTGATTAGGAGTAATAATTGAGTAATAGGACCAGTCTATATGCCTCCTGGTCACATAACCGGTCTGTAGGGCCTAAATCATTGCTGGTTGGTAGGGAATGAAATATCTATTTTTTTCTATAAAAGACTAATAAATGTTCAAAAATTAATATATTGTGATTTTCTAGAATCTTTTTTATATTCTGTCTCTCACTTTCAAGACGGACAAACAGTGGAAATTAGAGACCGTTCCTATTTTTGTAAGGTGGCAAACTCAGAAAATCAGCAGAGGATGAAAGACTTATTTTCCCCACTGTATATTACAATTCTTAATGAGTACCTCATATTTCTGGCTTTGAGCCAAAATGAGCCAAGCTAAGAAAACGACTAAATATGCCTCATGAAGTATTATGATTTAAGAACCAATCTAACAGACCATTGTTTGTGAAGACAATGCCTTGTCGACAAGGCTTAGAATACACTGACTGCATCCTCTGCAGAGGGATATGATCCCCCAACCCCCGCAAAAACGTGGTGTTCTTGGTTTAACACTAAACTACATCTGATGGTGAGGCTCCAGTTTTGGAGATCTGGGGGGTGTGGAGTCACCTTTCATTGCCATAACTCCCAGATCCACACACACTTGAAGTGATAGTACCTGTTAGAGTCCCATTTAAGAGTCAACTTGATCTGTTTTAAGATTTTTCGTATTCGATTGGATCGTATACATAAAGAATTTCTTAAAAAACAACGATTCCAAAATATAAATATGAACGTACAATAAATGCGATTCTCTAATCTCTAGGCATAAAATAACACTAGACAGGTTGACATACCATTAAAACCAATCAACCAGTGTTGATGATTCTTACTGGGTGCCTCATATTTATGGCATTGTGCTAAATAAAGCCAAACTAAGTGAACTATGATCACCACATGTAAAGTGGTTCGCGAGCTAGTCTAGCAAATCATTGTTAATGGGTTCGATTCTTTCCACGACAAGCAGGGTCAATTTTGTTGTGGAATACAACTAGCTCGTATTCAGCGTTTTTCTTCTCCTAGACCGTTGACCATACCATGGCTAATAAGCTCAGTCTGGTCGATTATTTTTCTATATTTAGCGGGAGAATAGTTTTAATTCATACGCGATATCAACAGATCGGATGATTTAGACGTAAAATATGCTTTTTTTTACCCTTTCATTGTTTAAGACAAATTAGTGGTTTCTACTGACACGTTTTCTCAAGATTTTATCCTTGATTTTAAAAGCTGTTTGAGAGTCACATATGGCTCTCAAACGTGTCACAGAAAATACTGAGAGTCGAATGTACTTCTCAAGATAGTAAAAGGGTTGGCCCAGTCAGTTGGGGCAGCAGAAAGCACTCACTGTATCTCTACAGAGGGGTAAGACTCCTCCAACGAGTGTCCTGATGGCCCAGTCAGCTGGGACTGCAGAATACACTCACTGTATCTCGGCAAAGGGGTAAGACTCCTCCAACGAGTGTCCTGATGGCCCAGCCAGTTGGAGCTGCAGAATACACTCACTGTATCTCTGCAGTGGGGTAAGACTCCCCCCCCCCAGCGAGTGTCCTGGTGGCCCAGTCAGTTGGGGCAGCAGAATACATTCACTGTATCTCTGCAGAGAGGTAAGACTCCCCCAAGGAGTATCCTGGTAACCCAGTCAGTTGGGGTTGCAGAATACACTCACTGTATCTCTTCAGAGGGGTAATACTCCCACAATGAGAATCCTGGTGACCCAGTCAGTTGGGGCTGCATAATACACTCACTGTATCTCTTCAGAGGGGTAAGACTCCCCCAAGGAGTGTCCTGGTAACCCAGTCAGTTGGGTTTGCAGAATACATTCACAGTATCTCTTCAGAGGGGTAAGACTGCCCCAACGAATGTCTTGAATATGACACAAAGCAAACTGATGGCGTAGCTTCAGTAATGCTGGAGCTTTGTGGGGATGCCGAGTATCCCTTTATTGCCATCGCTCCCAGGTCTACTCTGGCCCAGAGTGGTAGGGCCCTATCTATGGGTCAAAAAGAACTAAACTGTGTATTTATCATCATCATCATCATATAGCGCTGGTAGCACGGATATCCCTGACCCTCTCTCGCCACTCTTCCCTATCGTTCATCGCCCTAGGTAGGTCTTCAGGACAACAGCCTGTATCCTCACATAGCTGCTGAATGTACGTTCGAGCTAGTCGTCCTGCTTTTGCGCGGCTGTGTGTGGGGATCCATAAGAGTACATCTCTTATGAGTTCATCTCTGCTTCTCCAGCAGTGTCCTGCATGTCTGGTTCGTCTAACTTGAATAGTTTTCGTGATAGGGGGCAGGTGGCCGTACAGTTGGTGTCTTGTGGGGTGCTGCTGCCAGGACTTGTTGAGGATTGCACGCAGCATTCTTGTGTAATTGCCATCCAGTTTCTTCTCCAGCCGTTTTGTTAGCGTCCATGTAGTGCAGCCATATAGCAGTATCGATGTGACCGCTGCCTGGAAGAAGCTGCGTTTCATTTTATCGGTTAGGTCTGATTTCCATATAATCGATAGCCTATTGATAGCTGTCCATGCTTTCGTTAGCCTCGTTTCGATGTCCTTTTCGGTTGATTCGACGCTGCTTCCTAGGTAAGTGAATTTGTCTACTAGTTTAAGTGGGGTTCCTTCTAGAGTGGAGATGTCCCCCGTTTGGTTATAGCACATATATTCCGTTTTGTGTGCATTAACATAGAGGCCTATGCTTGCTGCTGCTCGTTCCAAACTATGCAGAAGAGTTTCGGCTTGGTCAGGTGTATTTGCCAGTATCGCTATGTCATCGGCGTAGTCGGCGTCGGTAATTGTTGTTGCGGGGTATCTTCTGCTTCTTTTCTTCGTCAGTTCGAAGCCATTCTCTTTGATTTTGTCAATCGATGTTCTAAGTACGTAGTCTAGACAGATGATAAAGAGGTACGGGGCCAGCGTGTCCCCTTGTAGTACTCCTGCTACAATGTCAAAGTATTCCGTGTCTCCATCCGGTGATCGTACTTTTACTTTAGTGTTTCTATAGAGAATCGTTATTGCCGCTACGGTTTCTTTAGGTATGCCGTACGCTAGTAGGATTTGTTCCACCTTTCCTCTGTGAATGGAGTCGAAAGCCTTGGTAAAGTCGACAAATATTAATGTCGCTTGTAGGTTTTTTGCCCGTACACCTTCAAGGATTCTGCGGATGGTTAATATTTGTGAGGTCGTGGATCTATTTCTTCGGAAGCCATTTTGGTTTTTTCTAAGTATGATGTCGATTTTGGGTTCTATTCGGTTTCGTAGTAGGGCATTGTAGATTTTAGCAGCTATGGATGTAAGTGTTATGCCTCGGTAGTTTTTGGCTAATCCGAGGTCCCCCTTTTTAGGGAAGGGGAGTATGCATCCCTTCATCCATCTATCTATCGGATTTTGATTGTATACTGCGTTGCAGTGGCGGAGCAGTATGTCGTCGAATTGTCTGGTCTTCCATACTTCCGGGGGAATTTCGTCCAGCCCTGCAGCTTTCCTATTTTTAATTTTTCTGAGAACCGAGTCGAGTTCTTCTTGTGTGAACGGTCCTAGTTTAATGTCTAATTGTTTGCTAATTATTCTGGTGATTGGTTCATGCGTTATTTTTGGTGGGTTTCCAAGTAAGTTTTCGAAGTGCTGTTTCCACAGTTTTATTCTTTCTTGTTGGTTTGCTGCTTTAAGTTTTGCTTTGGCTGTGTTCTTTCTTCTGCTCACTTCGTTTATTGTTTGCCATGCTATCCTAGATTGCCTATCTTACACCGAGTCTCTGATCTTATCTATCTGATTTTGAATGTATTCTGTCTGTTCCTTTATATATATGCCTGCTAATTGATATTGTGCCGTTTTTAGTTTTAAGGCATTTGTGTTTGTTGGGTTTTTTCGATAGTTTTTGGAGGCTGTTTTCACTAGTGCACGTTTTTCTCTCACAGCTAAAGTTTCCCATGGGACTCTATATTTAGTTTTAAGTTTTGTTGGAATGTATTTTGCTGCTGCCTCGAGGTGTGCATTGACGAAGTTTTCATATTCGTCGTTTGGTGTACTTGTTTCCGTCTTTTCTTGTAGTGTTTCGAATCTGTTTCTTAAATTCGGCATTAAATGACCCAAAAAGGGTTGAAACGCCGTAAAACAAAATAACCGACCAACAATTAAAGGGTTAAACGTCTTATTTTCCAGGGTATTTTTCTGGGTTTGTTATTTTGTCTTTATATCATTTATTATCAAATGAAAATGAACTAAACATTAGATTCGAAAAGATCTAATTACCCTTTTTTATTTGGGTTGGTTCTTTGCTTAAAGGCATATCAACCTTCATGGCTAATTTAATGCCAAAGCCATTCTTATAGAAGAACAGTAATGGTACTTTTTAACCTATACTAGGTGGGAGGGGAATAAAGAGGTTCATGGCTTTTACAAGGGTAAGTAAACATAAAAGCGCGACTGAAACTCGAACTCACTTACAGGCCAGCACGTTAGCCACTACTCCACGGCGACTCCCTACTCTTTGTTCTGCTGTTTTTGAAAACAACTTGAAAATGCACATCAAACGAGTTTCACAGCTGATTCCCACAACGCTAGGTGCTCCAGACTTTTCACCTTGTGCCATATCAAGAAAAGAAAGGAAATACTTGTTTACATTACAGCATGATTATTGTATGTATTTAACTGACCACTTCGCTACAAGCAGAATACGACAAGAGCTCAATTTTTATGTGGAGTACAGCTGGTTCGAATTCAGAGTTTTTTTTCTCCTAGATTGGTTGCTTTGCTGAGACTAAAGAACTCAATCTGCCCTAGTAGTTTATAATGTAATGAATTTTCTTCGATTTACCAATATATATATATATATATATATATTAAAATGACTTCGTTGTCCAATTCAAGGGACAAATAAAGGCTAGGGTCGTCTCTGCTTCAGGCTTTTACGGCGAAGATTATGTTCCAAAGAAAATTGTTTTGATTGGGGTGTGATTCTTTTTAATTCAAGATGTTTTTTATATGTATTGTCAAGTATCGACTTTGTATGTGTGTGTGTGTGTGTGTGTGTGTGTGTGCAATGAAAAGCTCTTCAAACGAATTGAGCACTTCGGTATCCGAGAGCGCAAAATGTAAACAAACGAAATTTGATACATGTGTGTTAATTCCCTCGCTGAAGTTGAGTCGCAGGCTTGGCTAAGGGGTATGTCATTTGCCAAACGTAAAGTTAGGTGGGGTTTGATCCCAGCTTGGAACGTGTCACGTGTCTAGCTACACTGAAAAGTTGTGATAGAACGAAACACTCTCTCAGTGGATGACAATATATATTTACTTAAAAATGCGTACTTGTGTGTGTATATATATATATAATGTGTATGGGGGGATTTACCAACCCGTTCACACGAGCAGGATTTGACTCGTCAATTTTTAAACGGATTTTAGCAGCTTTGAATTCAGAGTTTTCCTTCTCTTTGACCAGTTGCTATCCCAAGGTTAAAGAACCCAGGCTACCCTATTATTTTACTCATATTTAAACTCGTGTCGCCGTGTCCATTTTATCTGACGATAACCATCACACACACACACAGAGTGTGAGTAAAATTAACAGACTGAAAATAGATATATAGGTAGCGGTATAGATAGATCTATCTTTTGGCCTGATCTATTTTTATCTAACAATCTATAACTGTGTGCGTGTCAGCTTGTGTTCCTCTCAGTCTGTCTTTTCATAATGTGAGCAAAGTTTCTTTTAATGAAAAAAAAATGTCGTCTAGCTTAAGCGAGAACAGCTAGCGTTAAAATTGACACAATTCATTCAAGCCATATTTCAAACGGTGAAATGAAGGTAATTAGTTTGTATCGACGTGTTTTGTGGAAAATTTTAATTTTTCCTCCACATCTTCCAATAAAAGATATAATAAAGTATATAAATTTTTCATCAATTGAATAATAATTCATGACATTAGGTTTCGAAACAGCCGACTACTTTTTCACTTGCTCTGCGTTGAAAATATATCGAATATGTAACGCTAAATTATGTACTAAATTAAACAGATGTCATTAAATTTTATTTTAAAACGTTTTTTTTATCGATAATGAGGGATAGCTACCAAGGTTGAAAATGGGTGTAACAGTATTTTACTATAACTGCTGGTACGATTATTATGTTGTTGCATAGAAATGGCACAAGGACAAGTAATTTTAATTCCTTTTTTTTTTTATTTCTATTTTGCATTTATTGATATTGAAAGGCGTCTGTCAAGGTGAGAAATGCATGTAGCAGCATTTTTATTATTGCTTCAGTTGTACTGTAATTATAGTGTTGGAGTTAAGCATGGGGATTAGTCACATAAAGATTGCAACGGAAGAAATGATTTTAAGTTGTTTTTTTATTTTGTTATTAAAATACAGACCCAAGTTGATCAAATTCTTGATACATCTCCATTACCTAAGGACGAAGACAGGTATATATATATATGTGTGTGTGTGTTGTGTGTGATAACCTCTCAGCGCAAGCAAGATGTGATATACTGTGTAATTTTAAGTGGGGTTTAACAGGTCTGAATTCAGAGTTTTCCTTCTCCGAGACTGGTTGACATACAAAAGTTAAAGAGTACAGTCTACCCTACTATTTATCAATAACTGGAAAGAGTAGATGGATCCATGCCTTTCCCAAAAGTATTAGCAATATGTTCAATGCAAGCAGCCTTGTCCAAAGTTTGAAACATATATATATATAACGGAAGTTTAATAAAACGAGGAGATAGCTCTTCACCTCTCTTTCTCTCCACCCCCGTGTCTATTCTGTTTTGTTTTATCCGTAGGATCTGAGGAAATCCTGTTATATATTTCTTCGTGTTTTTGGTTTACATCTGAAACACAAAACAGGATGGAAATAAATTTATGGTCCTAAAATAACCGGTCTTTAGTTTTTTTTCTTTAAAGAAAAATTTATATATATATATATATAGATATATGTAATCATGGATTGGCTTCGTGAAGGAAGATCAAGACGACCGCGTTTCTATGCCGATTATAGGCGTATTTGTGGCTGATAAGGCTGATGGCAGGACAGGCAGGCACAGTCACAGCAACTGCTGCTGAAGTGTAGCAGAAATTTACAAACCAAATTCATTTTGGGCGCCAAAGGAAACAAAGAATGCTAATACCTCTTTTCTGTGGTAATTCGCCAGACAGGAACCGTCAATTAACGAAGTTAAACTTTCTATCTCTCTATTTTGCATCAATCGATTTATTTATATATTTATTAATTGAACTATTTACGAACACGTTCTCTCACTGGATCTATATACACCGGAAAAGGATCTTCAGTTTTCTTGAAGATGATTTTTTTATTGAACCTGATGTGTAAACTTCTGCTATTTTACTTAGGATCGGCCCATTGGCTTAGTGGTAGAGTGTTCGCTTATGGCCCGGGAGACCGGGGTTCAATCTCAGGTCGAGTCATACCTAAGACTCAAAAAATGGTATTTTATACCTCCTTGCTTAACACTGAGCATTATAAGATACGTTTCAAAGGTAAAGTGGAGCAACCCAGAGAAAGGAGTTGCGCCCTCCCCTACACCTCAGTGTAGTAGCTATTGAAAATGGAGCTTTCGGGTAGCCCTCGATTACGGTCGCCAACTTTACTTACTTACATATGTTACTCAGTTATCTAAACCTGCTCTATGTAAATATCAAGCACGTTTAAAATATTTTGATTGTTTTCTGACTTACTCGGTTTTCTTTTTCTCTGAACAGTAATTTTTTCAGCATACAGTACAATACAGTACAGTATATATATATATATATACGCCAACCCAAATTCAAACCCTGGACGAAGCTATTTATTTGCATTTGCTTATATATATATATATATATATATATATATATATATATATATATATATATATATATATATATATATATATATATATATATATATATATATATATATATATATATATATATATATATATATATATATAATGAAGGAGCTGGTAGTGTAACGGTTATCGTCGTTGGAAATGAACCCCAGCGTTACGAGTTCAAATCCTGGACGAGACAGTTTCCATTTCCTATAGTGCTAAAACCCTTGGGAAAGGTATGAATCCAACTTTTCTCTTTTCAGCTATGGATAAAAAGCAGGGCAGACTGCGCTCTTTAACCTTGGTAAGCTAACCATACGGGAGAAGGAAAACTCTGAATTCAAACTTGTAAAACTCCGCTTAAGAAATGCACCTTTGTGTCGCATCCAGTTCGTGCAGAGAGGTTGGGTATATATATAGAGAGAAAGAGAATTACGGCTTCATGCTTCTTCTCAGTATTCTGGCCGATTTCAATAATGCTATTATTCAGATGGTCTCCACTCATCCCCTTATTTCCAAGTCCTTCAGTCCCTATATCAGTCCTTTGATGACTGTACCGAGCTCACCAATTACAATTGGTATCACCTTTACTTTCATGTTCCATAGTTTTTTCAGTTCTCAAGCAAGGTCTACGTACTTATTATTATTATTATTATCATAGTTGTTTCACTTCCACTGTAGTTTGAGTGACAGCAAGTTTCTTCAAGTCCCCAGGACTCTTCTCAGTATTCTGGCCGTTCTCAGTAATGCTGTAGTTTGGATGGTCTCCATTCGGCCGCCAACTTCCAAATCTTCCAGGTCCTTTAGTAATTCTTTAGTTACCGTGCCAAAAGCACAATTAAAACTGGTGTAATTGTCACCTGCACGCTCCATAGTTTTTTCAATTCTCTAGCAAGGTCAAGGTACTTATCTCTCTTTTCACATTCTTTCAGTTTTATTCTGAGGTCAGCCGGAACAGCAAAGTCCACAATTTTGCAGATTTTCTTTTTTTGTTGATTATTATAAGGTCTGGTCTTCTGGCCGAGATTAGGTGATCCGTTTGTATATCAAAGTCCCATAGGAGTTCGTGTGTATCACTTTCTTGTACAGGTGATGGGTTGTGCTTATACCATTTGTTGGCATGGTCAAATTTAAATTTCTTGTACATTTCCCAGTGGATCACCTTGCCGACCCAGTCGTGTCTAGCCTTATATTCCTTCTGTGCCAATTTGCTGCATTCGCTTATTATGTGATTGATGGTTTCATCTCTGTCACCGCATAGTCTGCATTTGCTATTTTGTTGCGTCTTATCTATCCTTGCTTTGATATGATTGGTTCTTATGGCGCCGTTTTGTGCTGCCATCAGGAGAGATTCTGTTTCTGTCTTAATGTTTCCTTTTCTTAGCCAGGTCCAGGTTTTGTCGTGTGAGATGCTGTTTATTAGTCATTCTAGTTTTTGTCATTATGTTAACTATCGTGTTGTCAGTATTGTTTCTGATGGCCGTAATCAGTCCTCTTTCGTGTTTTTCAAGTCGTTGTATGGATATGTCAACGCTGTCTTCGATGCTGGCAAGTCCTCTTCCTCCCTCTTTTCTTGGTACATATAGTCTGTCCCCGTCGTCTCTGGGATGTAATGCCTTGTGCATGTTCATTAGTTTTCTAGTTCTTTGGTTCATTTGTCTAAGTTCATCTCTGCTCCACTTGAGAAAGGGTCCCGAGTATCTAACGAGGAGTACAGCCCAAGTATTTATTCCTTTGATAAGGTTTCTGCTAGAGAGCTTTGTATCGAGTATTTATCTAGTTCTCCTGAGATATTCTTTTTGAATTTTGTTTTTCATTTCCACTTGTTTGATAGTGTCAGCCTCCAAGATTCCTAAGTATGTGTAGATCTCGTTTTCTGCGAGCGTTCTGATCTTGTCTTGATTTGGTAGTTCTATTCCGTCAGTAAGATGTCGTTTGCCACTTTTCATTACAAGCATGGCACATTTTTCAATGCCAAATTCAATCCCTATGTCTTGAGTATAATCTAACTGTGTGTATTAGGGTTTCCAGTTCCATATAATTGCTTGCAAACTATTGATGCTAAATAGGAATACTTGAATCATATAAATATGTGCAACTGATTTTTATTGAATAGGGATAGTTACTTTAAATCATATTATTGTGTATAAATTATTAGCATTAGATTATATTTCTTGAAACCGTAAAACTGTGTGCAAATTATTTGTATTAGTTAGGAATACATGATATCATGTAACTTTATGTAAACAAATTATTATAGACAAAAAAGAAAAGTGTAATTGAAACAGAAATGTAATAAAATACATTTATGATTACAAATTAAAATTTAGAAATAAATCAAGTTTCGGCTTTAAGTAACCCATAAGGAGTTGATATGCCGTCAAACAAGTAAATCAACCCAAACCAAACGACAAAAGGAAAAAGTAACTGGAAATACAAGAAAATAAAACCCAACAAAACAGCTTTCAATTCCGCATACTAACTGTAGGTATCTGCCCATCGGAAAGGCATGAACCAGAACCACCCTGCTCTCTGTTTCATTCCTAGTAATCTTTAGAACTTTTTGGCGAATATAATGAGAAAGTTCAGAGAATATTGAAAAAGCAATTCAACATGACTTTTAAGTATATTTATTTACCTTATTGTATAGAAAGTGTTGAATAGTTCTTGATCAAACCAAGACACTAATCAACATTGTCATTCGAATATGAAATTAATTTTGGAATTGTCAAAAAAACTTGAAAAACCATGTGCTAAGTATTATGAATCGTAAGATAAGTGGAATATCATCTACAGTTCATGGTTCTTGGTCATTCCTATCTTAGTCGGACCGTGAACTTTTCAGCCCCAGCCAAGTTTACCGAGGTGGCCAATTAAAACATGATAACAGGATTGGAACATGCTAAGAAGTAATGTAGGGATGTTGTCCGGTCAGTTAGCCAGAACGTAGCAATCCACAATTTTCATTTTTTTATTCATGTCTATATACGTGGTGCCTTCAATAAGTTTCCAGACTTTTTCGTATGGGCATTTAAAATTGTCTTAGACTTTTGAAAATTCAGTATGTTATTGCTATACATATTATGAGATGACTGACTAATTTTTATGATTTCAGGTTCAAATGAACAGCTACAGCAGGAATTGGAATACACAGCTGGTGAGTTTCAAAAATGCAATCTGAACTTTAGAAGAACGATATGCAATAAAATTCTGTTTTAAACTTGGAAAAAATGCCATGCGATGAAAGCTGGATCTACTGCTATGACCCAGAGACCAAGAGACAGAGTCCCCAGTGGAAGCATGCTGGCTCTCCCAGACCCAAGAAGACCAGACAGAGCAAATCCACCCACAAACATTTGATGATCCCTTTTTTTTTTCTTTTTTTTTTTTTTTTTTGACAGCACTGGCATGATATACATGCATTGGGTTCCCACTGGATAGAGTCAACAGGTTTTAAGGGAGTTCAGGAAGAGATTCCGTCAGAAGAAGTCAGCACTCTTCAAATCGGGTCAGTGACATTTCCACCAGGACAATGCACCAGTCCACAAATCCATCCTTATCACAGACTATTTGACCAAGATGGGAATCAAGACAGTTCCTCAGCCTCCCCATAGTCTAGACCTTGCTCCCTGTGACTTTTGGTTATTCCCTAAGCTCAGAGGCTGTCGTTATGAGAGAATTGAGGAGATGAAAGAGGCTGTGACGAAGGTCATTGACACGCTCACACAAGAGGACTTTCATGGGGCCTCCCAGAAGTTGTTGGAACGGTACAACAAGTGCATTGCAGCCGGAGGAGATTACTTCGAAGGGACTAGAATTTCATGTGTGTAGTATCAATAAAAGTTCTCATACAAAAAAAGTCTGGAAACTTATTTGATAATCCTCGTATTTTCTTAACTGCTCTATTATAATCAGGATGGGATACCTGTCAATATTTTCCCTACGACGATAACCGTTACGCTTAGCGCACCTGGTATTGGTTAGAATGTATGGAAAGAAAACACGACGTAACGAAGACAAAATAACGGATAAGAAAATAAAAAATGACACAGGAAAATAAGATGCTTAAAAGAAGCAGGGCATATGTTATACCCAAAGCATCTAATCAGTTGACCCAGCGTTTAGATCAACGCTATATGAGAATCCCTAATTAGAAGAAATAGAAAATTAGAATTAAAAAAATAATAATAATAATCAACACTTTGGTGTTTAAAGCGATACAGCAGATTGGAGTTCAGAGTTTTCCTTCTTCTACATAGGTTGCTTAACCAAGGATGAAAAACCAATCTGCCAAAGAAAGAAAAATGATGACGATGGCGAGTGATTGCCAGTCATCAGGAGTGCCTCTACAACTGCTCCACCTAGGGTTATAAGACTGATGATGATGATGATGATTTTAAAAAAACTTAAAGCACACTGAAACAGTCATCATCTCATCATCATCTTGTCGTGCCATCAGTACGGATATTTCTGACTCTCTCCCTCGCCACCCCTCCCTATCGTTCATCGCTTCCAGCAGGCCCTCAGGGCTATACCCCGTATCGTCACAGAGCTGCTGTATGTTGGTTCGAGCTGGTCGCCCTGCTTTTGCTCGGCCATGTGAAGGGGCCCATTGGAGTACATCACTTATGAGTTCGTCCCTACTTCTCCAGCAGTGTCCTGCATGTCTGGTTCTTGGATAGTTTTCATGATGGGTGGTAGGTAGCCGTACAGCTTCTGCTTTATGGGGTGTTGCCTCCATGTTCAATGTTGCTTGCAGCATTCTAGTGTAGTTGCCGTGAAGCTTTTTCTCCAGCCGTTTAGTTAGCGTCCATGTAGTGCCTCCATATAGCAGTATTGACACGATCGCTGCTTGAAAGTGTTGTTATTTACTGATTATATAACATATACATATTTACCAACCCCTTCGCTCGGGCAGGATATGACACAAGGTCAGTTTTTAAGCGGAGTTTAAGAGGTTTGAATTCAGAGTTTTCCTTCTCCTAGACTAGTTGCCTCACCAAGGCTGAAGAACCTAGTCTGTTCTACTATTTACCCATAGCTGGAGGGAGAATAACTGGATTCATACCTTTCCCAAGGGTATTAGTGCAATGTGAAATGCAATCCTTATCGTCCAGGATTTGAACCCGTGTCGCCGTGTCCATTTCCTACGACGATAACCATTACACCACCGGCACCTCCTATTATATAACATATAAGAAGTTTAAGTATTTTTTTCTCAAAGAGAATTACGGCTTCAAGCTTCTTCTCAGTATCCTGGCCGATTTCAGTAATGCACTTGTTCGGATGGTCTCTACTCATCCTCATATTTCCAAGTCCTCCAGTCCCTGTACCAATCATTTTCTCGTGGTGTAATGGTTAAAGCGATGAACTGCGGAATCGTAGTACGCGAGTTCGTACTCCAGTCGCGCTATTACGTTCACTTTCGGGCAAATACACTTGGGAAAGGTATGAACCCCCTTATTCTCCCTCCAGCTATGGGTGAATAGTAGGACGGACTAGGTTCTTCAGCCTTGGTGAGGCAACTAGTCTAGGAGAAGGAAAACTCTGAATTCAAAACCTGTTGAACTCCGCTTAAAAAAAAATTGACCTTGTGTCATATCCTGCCCGAGCGGAGGGGTTGGTAAATAGTACCAATCATTTTCTGACTGTCCTGAACTCACCAATTACAATTGGTATCACCCTCATCTAGGATTTGAACTCGAGTCATCAATTCTATTTCCAACAGTGATGACCGTTACGCTAATCACGCCTCAGATGCAGTTGCTCAGTTGGTAGTCATTATTTTCTGGGTTGTGGAATTTATAAAAATCACTGGTGGTGCCACATGTCACCCCTGCATTACGAATAACACAAAAATTTAACACAAAAATGTTTAACTAAAAATTACAATTATATCTAAAAATAAGAACAAGCTCATTCAATAAATACAAGAGATATGTTAGAATTACACAAATCGTTAAGCCTTTAAAATTAAATCATATTTGGTAGGAGAAGAAAATTAATAGGTGGGAATCACTTATCACTCAATGAGAACATGTACGGATAACTTTTTTTTAATTTAATTCACAGAGACGAGATTTTGATCCTCTTCGTCCGATGGACAAAAGAAGTATGTAGCCGCAGCGACCCTAATAGTAAAATGGGTGAAATGTTGTGAATTTGATCATATTTATGCCAGGTTCGTGGAGACATTTGATTTGATTCAGAGATTTTAGCCAACGGGTTCAATCCTAGGTCGAGTCATACCAAAGATTTTAAAAATGGTACTTGATACCTCCTTGCTTAACACTCAGTATTATAAGGTATGTATCAAAGGTAAAGTGCAGCAATCCAGGGAAAGGAATAGCGACCTCCTCTACACCTCGGTGTAGTAGCTAAGGAAAAGGTCACCCTCAACTACAGTCGCCAACTTTACTTTATATATATATATATATAGTCGGTTTTATGACATATCAACCATTTTAGTGTGGCTTAGTTTAGTTTGGTTTTATGGCATATCAACCATTGTAGGTTATTTAATACCAAATCCGGTTTATACAGTAATTTACGAAGCTCTTTGCTTCGATGTGGCACAAGGCCGATTGATTGAGGCACCCAATGAGATTCGAACTCACTCTTGCAGGTTTGCTAGTCAAGCTTGCTAACCATTACACTACCCGAGGTGATTTGTAAACATAAGTCAAGAAAATTAAATAGTTCCTAATATTGCTATGTATCACTAACAATTCAATTAGACAGTCATTTGTTCACACACAGCTAAATGATCAAACAGTTCTATTTATGACAATTCAATTCAACATTAGTCATTTGTTTGCACACAGTTTAAATATCAAACAATTTTATTCGACCCAAAGATAGGACCCTACTCCTGTCTATACATATATAAGTTGTTGTTGGCGACCTTAGTTTTTGTCTCCTTTGTCCCCCATGCACGGCACTAGACCAAGCGTCTAGTTTAAGCCGTTAACTGGCATACGTGCCTGGACCCACATTTGGGTTCGTGAAACTGCTTGCCTCATCAGGCTCACATTGCACTAAGTGAGCCGATGAGCAGCACAGACAAGCAGGGATCGATTCTCGGCTCGTTCCCGACCTCCCCTCCCCTTTATCCCCACTTTAATTGGCCTTCGGGCTTTTGACCTTGTGTCAAGTCGTGTCTGGTGGGAGGCAGCGACAAATACCGACCTTAGTCGAGGGTGACCCGAAGGCTCCCTTTTCAATAGATACTACAGCAAGTAGTAGGGGAGGGCACTGCTCCATTCCCTGGATTGCTCCACTTTACCCTAGATCCTTATCTTATAATGCTGAGTGTTAAGCAAAGCGGTATCAAGTACCATTTTTTTTGGTTTTTGGTATGACTCGACCTGGGATTGAACCCCTGGTCTCTCGGGCCATTAGGTCAATGTTCCGATTAGTAAAAAACATTTTGCGAATAATATTTTCAAATGAGCTTAAACTCATTTTTGGCACAGCTAAATGGTTTCAAGTATTGCCATGTTATAGTAATATTTCAATTTTGGCGCAGTTAAAGAGTATGAAGTATTGCTATTTAACACTAATTATTCTATTCAACATGACTCATTTGTTTTCACATTATTAAATAGTTTCAAGTATTGTTGCGTCATCATCATCATCACGTCGTGCCGCCTGCACGGATATCCCTGATCCTCTCTCACCACTTCTCCCTATCGTTCATCGCCAGCGGCAGGTCTTCAGAGCTACATCCCGTATCCTCACATAGCTGCTGAATGTATGTTCGAGCTGGTCGTCCTGCTTTTGCCCGGCCATATCTAGGGGTCCATAGGAGTACATCATTTATGAGCTTGTCGTGCCATCAGCACGGTGATTCTGACTATCTCCCTCGCCACCCCTCCCTATCGTTCATCGCTTCCAGCAGGTCTTCAGGGCTACATCCCGTATCTTCACATAGCTGCTGAATGTATGTTCGAACTGGTCGTCCTGCTTTTGCTTGGCCATATGTGGGGGTCCATAGGAGTACATCACTAATGCGCTCGTCCATGCTTCTCCAGCAGTGTCCTGCATGTCTGGTTCGTCTAACTTGGATAGTTTTCGTGATGGGAGGCAGGTGGCCGTATAGTTGGTGCCTTGTGGGGTGTTGCCGACAGGACTTGTTCAATATTGCTCGCAGCATTCTTGTGTAATTGCCGTCTAGCTTCTTCTCCAGCCATTTAGTTAGTGTCCAAGTAGTGCATCCATACAGCAGTATCGAAACGACCGCTGCCCGGAAGAACCATTAACAATTCAATTAAACATTATTCATTTGTTTCAAGTATTGCTGTGTATCACTAACAATTAAACAGTCATTTGTTTATGAATAGTTAAAGGATAAAACAATTCTATTTCTAACAATTCAATTCAACATTAGTCATTTGTTTGCTCCCAGTTTAGACGTCAAACCATTCTATTTCACCCGTTGATAGGACCCTTTCAAGTGCTACCACTCAGGGTCAGAATGGACATGGGAGCAATGGCAAAGAAGGGGTACTTTGCATTCCCCAAAGCTTCAGCGTTGCTGGAGCCTCATCATCAGATTTTTTATTGTCATATCCAGGACACTCGTGGTAAAGTATCTTACCCCTCTGCAGAGATACAGTTGTTGAATTCTACTGAGCCAGTCAATCATGCTATATATATATATATATATATATATAACCAAAATTAAATAATGACAGTCTAATAATTATTAGTTTCATGCTTTTTTTGTACAAAAAACAAAACAAATACAATCATCAGATGTGACAAAAGACGAAGAAGAATCCCAAAATTATCAATATACTATTCCTAGGTTTCATCTGATAAGTGTATTTTTTGGTAAAAATACATGATATTAATTGTAGTGAGATTGTTATGAGTAGACATTTATCCATTGTATGTTTTAGCCAGTTCAACTGGCAAGTATTTGACCTCTGATCTGATCTGATCAATGAAAAACGTTTTTTGAACGATTTGTTCATCTCAGAATATATATATATATATATATATATATATATATATATATGATCCGGGGATACAAGATCTGTTACAATATTAATCCATTACTTACAACGATTAACTTGAAAGTGAAATAACTCTTCCTAATATAAACAACAAGGATTTCGTTACGATATGTTTCATAAATAGACGTTTAATTAAATTAAAATTAATATTAATTTTCTAGACTTAATAGACTTTATCATTGAATGTTTAAGTTATTAGAAAATTAGGAATCAAATTTTATTTCTACTTTAATTATACTTTATTCAATTAAGTCTCAACTTACTATCAATACTTTTCGATGTTCAACGATTTTTTTTTAAATCAGTAGTAATTCATATTCAAATTTACCAACCCCTCCGCTCAGGCAGGATATGACACAAGGTAAATTTTTAAGTGGAGTTTAGCAGGTTTGAATTAAGAGTTTTCATTCTCTTAGACTAGTTGCCTCACTAAGGCTGAAGAATTAACTGACCTACTATTCACCCATAACTGGGGGGAGAATAACTGGATTCATACCTTTCCTAGGGGTATTAGTGCTTTGTGAAATGCAATCAGTCTCGTCCAGGATTTGAACTCGTGTCGCCGTGTCCATTTCCTCCGACGATAACCATTACACCAGGGACACCTCCTAAAAAGTAATTTATATTAGAAGTAACAGGTTATTCAAAATAAAAATGAGGAAAGCATAAATATTATATTCATTAACATATAATGATATTTCCAACGAAAAAGAATTTTTTAAAGAAATTAAAAGGTTTTTTTAATTCTTTTCCCAACAGAAGTAAGGTAGGAATGTCTATATCGTATTCCATCTGATGAAGGTCCTTTTAGAGACCCGAAATAAATTTATAATGAAGCAGTTGAATCGAATTTGCTTCGTTTGATTTTATAACATATGTATATATATATATATATATATATATATATATATATATAATCCAACGGTTCATACCGTTAACTGAACCAATGGTTACTCATATATTAAAATAAATCGAAGAGCCCATTATATATATATATATATATATAATGGGCTCTTCAATTGATCTCAGTGTAAAAGAGCCCAATGGTTCAGTCAAAGGTGTAAACCCTTGGATTACCTACACAGATGATTTTTTTATTGATGAAGCCTTGAGCAGTACCAACCACGCTATTTGAATGTGCTGATAACAGAAGAAAAGAACCCCCAATGCACAACAGATTTTCCCGAATACATTTCTGAATTCATAATTGTTCTTTCTTCAAAACCGCCCAAGAGGTTAATGGTCAAAATCCGGCCAACTTTTTTACACGGAGGTGGGGGGGGAGAATGCAACGTGATATGGTAGGTTCAAGTTATAAAGAGAACGAGAGGCTAACTTTTGGGAAATGAGAAAGAGAAGAAAAAAATAAGAAAAGAAAAGATAAATATTGAGACTAAAGTAATTAAAAAAGACTAGGAAAAACGGAGGTCCCAAATCTTCTGCGCAGGTGTAGAACCAGCAGAAATTGATATGTTCTTCCCTCCGCCTCCAGAAGGAAGTAAGAGCCGACTCGGGATTAAAAAGGAGTTAACAGCAGGATGCGAAAAGGCAGAGACTGACGAAAATTTACGGCCCTCATTTTGGGGTGAGCTTCGAAAAAGCTTACTATTACACTATGCGCGCTCCGTGGATATATATATCTGCATACATACATACACACACACGCACGCGCATATATATATATATATATATATATATATATATATATATATATATATATATATATGTAATTATACAGGGTGCAGAAGCAAAGTTAGAAATATTCTAGTATAATAATTAACGTCTCTATTATAAAACAAGATTTTGATTTTAATTTTAAAAAATAAGCAACAAAATAAAGAAGATGGACACAAAGCAATAAACTTACTCGATATGACCACCATTTTTTTTTTTTTTTTTTTTAGTTAGTGTATCAACATGTCTTCGAAACGATTTGCATGCCTTCAAAATAAATTCTTCAGACATTTTATTCCATTCCTCCTAAATAGCAGCCTTAAGTGAACAATCATTTAGATGGGAAGTTGCATTTGTTTTGTTTTCTAAAATGCCCCATATCGTGTAATCAAATGGGTTAAGGTCTGGGCTTAATGGAGGTCATAAAGAAACTCTAATTATTTCGAAAAACTTTTTGGCTTGGTTTCGGCGTTAAGCAAATCATAGATTATTTGTTGTTTCTTTTCTTGCTCACTCATATTGGGCTGAATTTTAATGAAAAGTACTTAAATAATAGAGCTAATCATGAAAATTTGGATTTATCACGAGTTTTTTCTTTGTTCCTTGAGTTGTTTTTTGTTGTTGTTGTTGTTGTTGTTGTTTTTGTTTTTTGGGGTTTTTTTTCAAAATTTGGACTAACCAGATTAAAAAACGTTTCAGAAATTATTCCAAATTTTGCGTCTGCATTATATATATACATATATCCCAAGGCGTACCGACTTCAAGGACTCCTCAGATTCTCTCTCGCCATCCGTCACCGCTAGACATCACTCTTGGCAGCACCCAATGGTTTCACACAGCTGATGAATTGAAGTTTTTGCTAGTCAGCCAACACTGGTGTGTCCATGTGTTGGAGTTCATTGGAAAAAGTCGCGAATGAGTTCGACCTTACTTTACCAGAACTAACCAGCGTATATTGCTCATCTTACAAAGATATTTTGTATGATAGGAGGCAGGTGGCTCTACAGTTTGTTTTTATCGGGTGCTGCTTCCTGGAATTGTCCTAAACAGCAAGTAAAAGTTGTGCAACCATGCAATAGTACTGACACAGTTACAACTAGGAAAAAATTACTTTTTATGTTATCAGAGAGATCAGATTTCTATATGGTTGTTTATAGCCTCCCATGCTTTACCTATGCGTAAGTTGACATTGCTTTCAGCAGATGAGATATTGCTACCGGGGTATGGGAATTGGTTAACAAATTTCAATGAATAGATGTACCATCTTAACCAAAACTCATAAATTCATTTTTATCTTAGTTAACGTTGAGACAAATGCCTCTAGCTGGTTGCTCCATGATGTGCTGAAGACATTCGGCTTGATCAGGTGTATTTGCAAGAAGCACAAGATTATTTGCGAAGTCTGTCTCAGTAATAGTTTCTGCAGATAGACTTCAAGGACTCCTCAGAGCTTCGAAAAAGGATCTCACACCAGACGAGAAACTGGGAAAATGAAACCAGTGAACAAACACGTTAGAACTGCCACAGAAAACCAGAAGGAAAATTCAAGGTCTGACTTTGCTCTCTTTTTCTCCCCATGACAAGTTCTTTCTTTTTGTTCAACTAACGCGGTCGACTCACCTTTCACACTCTCTTTCTTTCTTCCGACGACAACTTAAAACGTGTAGTGGCGAATAATCTTTTGTGTTTATGAACTAAGACAGAATTTCGTGTGTTCGTCAACTTGTTCCACTGCAAGGTTACAATAGGGTTCGACAACTACTTTAGACATAGCGATATAACTGTGAACACGTTCGCGCACATAGTGGTACAACCGCACATTTGGTGTGTAACGGTACAACTTTCAATTCGAGGCAATAACATTACACCTTCTTTTGGGTTGAGTTATGTCACTAGAAAAGATTCATGAAAGTCCGTATATATATATATATATATATATGCATACATACATACATATCATACATACACACGCGCGTGCTTTTATAAGATCTATTGACGTCCATAGTATGTCATTTAAATATGTATATTAGGTAGATTATAAATATAAATGAGGCCAATTGATATCTTTGCAAGACTCAAACGACAACGTAGAAAACAACTAGTATCACCTTCGAGTAAACAAACCATTGCTTACGGGGTTTTGTCGAGCATCATTTATAGCGAAAACAGTTTCTTTGGGAGACCAGATACTAAAATCATTTGCACCCTTTTTCCTATGTGTATAAAAGAAAATACCTTGAAGAAATCTACAAAGAATTGTGTTGCCTCGAAATTTTTTACATGAACTCCTTCAATGATCAGACCAATTATCAGAATCAGTGGATCGATTTCTCCGAAAATGGTTCTGATTTTTCCTAAGAACTTTCTCAACTTCAACGATTGAGAAGCAGGATATTATAAACCTTAGCAGCTATAGCAGTAAGAGTAATACTCTCGTAGTTCTTGGTGGTTCCGAGGTCGCCTTTCTTTAAGATAGGGAGGATGCAGCCTTTCGTCCATTCGTCAATTACTTTATTCCACTATAAAGATAATCAGGATAAATGGTTCTAAGATATTTAAATTACCCAGAATGTGTTAATGGTAATCCCTTTACCTACTCGAGTGAGTCAAACATTTTGCAATATTTTAGTAGTAAGTGCGAGTTTGCAGCGTGTACACCTCATAACAAAAACACTTTAAGCCGTGGTAGCTACCTACTATAGTTGATAGTATTGCAGCTACTGGTGTGCTGACACGTTGTGTATTGCTTTACTCCGAGTGTGATTTGGAAGTCACACAGATGCACATTCAGTAATCTAAATCAAAAAATCAGAGTTCGAACCTGGCCATAACGCAGTGGAAGCAACCAAAAACACTTGTTGTACGAGAGGTGAATGCGCACTTGATCACAGTACAGTAACCAGATTACACTATGCGCGCTCCGTGGATATATATATATATGCATACATACATAGGAGGTGCTCGTGGTGTAATGGTTATCGTCGTAGGAAATGGACAAAGCGACACGGGTTCAAAACCTGAACGAGACTGATTGCATTTCACGTTGTACTAATACTATATTTACCAACACCTCCACTTGGGAAGGATATGACACAAGGTCAATTTTTAAGCGGAGTTTAACAGGTTTTAATTCAGAGTATTCCTTCTCCTAGGCTAGTTGCCTCACCAAGGCTGAAGAACCTAGTCTATCCTACTATTTACCCATAGCTGGAGGGAGAATAATTGGATTCATACCTTTCCCAAGGGTATTAGTGCTATGTGAAATGCCATCAGTCTCGTCCAGGATTTGAACTCGTGTCGCCGTGTCCATTTCCTTCGACGATAACCATTACACCAGGGACACCTCCTAAAAAGTAATTTATATTAGAAGTAACAGGTTATTCAAAATAAAAATGAGGAAAGCATAAATATTATATTCATTAACGTATAATGATATTTCCAACGAAAAAGAATTTTTTAAACAAATTAAAAGGTCTTTTTTTAATTCTTTTCCCGATAACAGAAGAATAGAACCCCCAATGCACAACAGGTTTTCCCGAATACATTTCTGAATTCATAATTGTTCTTTCTTCAAAACTGCCCAAGAGGTTAATGTTCAAAATCCGGCTAACTTTTTTACACGGAGGTGGGGGGGGGAAGAATGCAACGTGATATGGTAGGTTCAAGTTATAAAGAGAACGAGAGGCTAACTTTTGGGAAAAGAGAAAGAGAAGAAAAAAATAAGAAAAGAAAAGATAAATATTGAGACTAAAGTAATTAAAAAAGACAATTATTCTCCCTCCAGCTATGGGTAAATAGTAGGGCAGACTGGGTTCTTTGGCCTTGGTGAGGTAACTAGTCTAGGAGAAGGAAAACTCCACATAAAAATTGACCTTGTGTCATATCCTGCCTGAGCGGAGGGGTTGGGTAAATATGTATATGCATATACACAAACACCCACGCACGCGCGCATATATCTAACCATCGCTTTCGTGTTTTTGTTAAGCATCACGATAGACGATAAGGTAAAATCGGGTAGACCTAAAACCGTGGATTCCGAGGCCGTGCTCCCAGCCATAAAGCTAAATCCGGCGAATAGCACTCGGAGACTATCAGGCAATCTCGGTCTCTCCCAGTCTATAACGGTTCACCTCCTTCATGAACTCAACAAAAGCACCTGGAATTGCCAAATTGTGCCTAACGTAGCCAAAGTTTTGACTCAGCCTATTATTCTAATTGCCGAATTAGCTAGGCAGTAGAATACACCAATTGCTTCTCTGCAGAGGAGTAAGACCCCCAATCACCACTGCCTACGAGGGTCCTGAAAATGACACCAAACAATCTGATGGTGAGGTTCCAGTAATACTTGAGCTTTGAGGAATGCGAAGTATCCCTTCATTGTCATCGCTCTCAAATCCACTCTGTCCCGGATTAGTAGCACCTGACAGGGTCCTATCAATAGGTCAAATAGAACTGTTTGATTAAACTGTGTTGGTTCAGATTGGACTGTTTTTGCATTTACACTGCGTATTTATGCTAAACTGAATTGTTTAAAATAGAACAGTTTTGACATTTAAACTGTGTACTTATGCTAAACTGAATATTTTGAAATGGAACTGGTTTTTATATGCTAAACTGAATTGTTTGAAATAGAACTGTTTTGACATTGAAACTGTACTTACGCTAAACTGAATCTGAAATATAACTGTTTTGACATTTAACTGTGTGTAAACAAAAACTATACTTATACTAAACTGAATTGTTTGAATTAAGACTGTTTGACTAAGCTGAATAGCTTGAAAAGAAATGTTTTTGACAATTAAACTGTGTACTTACACAAAACTGAATTGTTTGAAATAGAACTATTTATTTGTATAAAAATGGATTTGACATTAGATAACCTAAAAAGGTTGATATGCCATAAAACCCAAACAGACAAATAAAGATTATTTTAAGTTGGTCGAAAAACGCCCATCTCCTTGCTTAGAAACAAATGACGACTGAGAGCCAGAAAAAAAACTGGATAGTCGGGTGTTGCAACGATTGATTGATATCCACCAGAACGGAACAAGAAACAACTGAGCCGTGACAAGTCAGTCTGTTGATTGTTTTAATTATTCAAGGGAGATAATAGCGAAAATACGGAGCTGCCGCTGCAGTGAGTGTTTCTAATGAATGTAACCAAAATACTTTTGTTAATAACATTCTTCACATGTGCATTATTTAGTTCATTAGCGTTGCAGATAAGCACAAGTTTCATCTAACCCTCGACTCTCATCTATCCCCATGATGTGTAAGGAAAAGTAGCGAAACGGAAGCTTTATTATACCAATAGTCCTCTCAGCAATCAGCTTACTTATGTCAGGGCGTTTGCTATTGATCAGAGCATCTCTAAAATTGTTTTAAAATATCTAAATATGATGTATATTTGTCATATAGTGTATATATAATGAATATTATGTATACAGTGTATATATAATTATGTATGTAATGTATATTTTGAATATCTAAATACATTTGACATCTTTTGTTGTAAAATGTAAAGTTGCATTGTTTTTTTGTTTTTTTAGGGGGTTGTTTGTTTGTTTGTTTGTTTGTTTTTTATCCTCCACGTCCTCATATCTATTATCGTTGAGATATTTTTTAAAAATCAATAAACCGAAGAAAGAGATAGGTCTGATGACTATAGAGAATGTCTCTCTTTTGCATAGGGACGTATTTAGGAGAGCTAATTCTTAATAATTTGGGAGGAGAGGTCTTACCCCTCAGCAAAGAAGCTAGCCGACAAATTCTTAGTCCTACCGACAGAACTCAATAAAGTGACGTTATCCGGAACTCCGTCTATTACCTACTTCAAGGCGATTTTCGTTTCATTGGGAACAGTACTTGTTCGTATCGCTTGTTAGTTTACCGAAAGAGGCTCATAATAAAAGACAAAAACTAAACCAACATTTTAGACTAAAAGATAATTTTAAAGAGCTGATTCTCGATACTTAGTATCTGTTAACGCGTAAAATTTCAATATTTCATAATCGGTATCCCGATAACGAGCTTTTCTGTTGATTGATTAATTTTCCTATACTTCGACAAGGATGGCTTTGGCATTGAATAAACCATGAAGGTTGATATGCCATTAAACTGAGAAACCAAAGAAAATTGATTTTAACGGCATGTCAACCGTTGTTATCAGTTGTTAGAAACTTTCAAGAGTGAAAGAGTTGCCATACAATTTTTGCTGTGCTCTTTGCAATATATGCGGTAACTTACTAAGCTTTTTGCTTAGATATAGCACAAGGCCGTATGAATGGGGCACCCAATGAGAATCGAACTCACTCATGCAGGTTTTCTAGTCTACCTTGCTAACCATTACACCACCCGAGGTGCCTTCTTTGCAATGTACGAGGGTAGGTTGAGAATTTCATATGATGGCGTCACATCTGCTGTTGATGACGTTTTTTGATCAATGGAATCAAAGCACTGCAACACTAGTAGAAGAAGTGTATGAACCGCAAAGGGGACCATGATAAAAAATAAAGTTCATGTGGTCACATTCCATGAGAGTATCTTTGTCATCCGATGAACTTATCAGCCGACTTAGCTCCACATCAGATTAGGAGTGAATTGAAGGCCTTAGGGCTTGCCAAATCAATCAATTTTTTTTAATCGAATTCTGGTCGTTTGAATAAGACGAAGTGCGAAATAAATATCAGTTCCGATGGTCATCACCACCATCATCATCATCAAGTCGCGCTGCCAGCACAGATTCTATCATCGAGAAAAGGAAATATCAAAGCTTCAAAAGAGGAGATTCTAAAGTCTACTTTTTTGTATTCCTGCAAGGTAACAGCCATAATGCAAAATGCAAACTTTCTCATCACTTGTTTCAAATGAAAGTCACCTCATATGAGCGGATGTTGATGGTAGAACGACATTACAGAACACGAGTCTTCTTGTTCCAAAGAATCAAAATCCAGTTCAGTGGTTGTCATGTAAACTGTTTAAAACAACCAACAGGTTGCGACTCACCAACTGGAGGCAATGCCAGTTGAAGACTTCCAGTACTGTTGATGAATTTATTGCAAAGATGATTATGAATTAATGAGATTAATCTGATCATTGTCGTATTTATATCTGTTTGGTTTGGTTTGGCTTGGTTTATTTGTTTAATGGCATGGGTTATTTAATGCTAAAATTATTTGTTTAATGGCATGGGTTATTTGTTTAATGGCATGGGTTATTTAATGCTAAATTTATTTGTTTAATGGCATGGGTTATTTAATGCTAAATCCATCCTTATGGATGAACAGTTGTAGTATCATTCATACCATAGTAGGCGGTGTCCTCGTGGTGTGATGGTTAAAGCGATGGACTGCGGAATCGTAGTAAGCAAGTTCGAACTCCAGTCGCACTATTATGTTCACTTTCGGACAAATACTCTTAGGAAAGGTATTAACCCCCTTATTCTCCCAGCTATAGGTTAAATAGTATCAGTACTGTTCTTCTAGAAGGATGGTTTTGGCATTAAATAACCGCCGAGGGTTGATATGCCATTAAAACAAAGAAACCAAACCAGCCATAGTGGGAAGAGAAAGGAGGGTTCATACCTTTTCCAGGGGTATTAACTCGAAAGTTGACGTATTAGCGCGACTGGAGTTCGAACTCGCTCACTACGATGTCGTAATCGAGCACGTTAGCCACTACACTACGGAGACTCTACTTTGTTATCCTTTGCTTTTAAAAGCTTGGTTAAAAGGAATATTACGCAACAAAAACTAAATCTTTACTCCAATCTGTCCGTGGGACTTAAAATACGCTGACTGTATACCCTGCAGTTGAATATTGACCCTTGACCGAACCGTTAATCAGTATATTATATCCTCTTACCACTTATTTTTTCTGTTTTCCTCTTCTCTCTTTCTTCCTTCTCCCTTTCTTTTTTTTTTTTTTCTTCCTCCTTTTGATTCGAAAATTTTCTCATTGAACAGTTGGAGCAGTTGGGTCTATTTAATATTCTCAACAAATCTCATGGCGTCATTTTTAAAAACAAACACTGCTTTACTGATTAAACGACCAACTTTCTCCTGATATATAGATTTCCCTAGGTTTTTGGAAATTTTTTAAACATCCATCGTTGATTTAACATCCCTAATATCATCTCTCCCAGTCCTGATTAGAACCGAAACGCTATAGTGTCGACTTTGCTTCTCAATAAATCTCTCCTTCTACTTGGATTACCTTGTTATCAATTTTTTCTCTATATTGTCGGATTTTACCCCATTATTTACTAATATATATATATATATATATATACATATACGTGTGTATGCGTGTGTTTCCCAAACCCTCAGCACGAGAAGAATCTGATTCAAGGTCAATTTTTAAGAGGAGTTTAAGGGATTTGAATCCTGAGTTTTCCTTCTCCTAGACAAGTTGCCATTCCAAGGCTAAAGATCCCACTCTACCTGACGTTTTGCTCATAGCTAGAGAGAGAATAGTTGGATTCATACCTTTACCAAGAGTATTAGCACTATGTGATCCCACAAAGCAGCAGCTGTACGGCCACCTACCACCCATCACAAAAACTATCAAAGTTAGACGAACCAGACACGCGAGACACAGCTAGAGAAGTAGGGACGATCTCATAAGTGATGTACTCCTGTGGACCCCTTCACTTGGACGAGCAGAGGCAGGACGTCCAGCTGGAACCTACATACACCAGCTCTGTGCCGACACGGGATGTAGCCCTGAGGATCTGCCGAAAGCAATGGACGATAGGGAGGTGTGGCAAGAGAGAGTCAGGGATATCCGTGCTGATAGCGTGACATGATGATGATGATGATGATGATGATGATGATAAAATTCAAACAGACTTGTCGAGCGTTTGAACTCGGGTAGCCGCGTTCATTTCCTACAACGATAACCGTTACACAACCAGCAACTGCATAATACATAAAAAATGTCTTTATCATTCAAAAATTTTGTTCAAAATTATTCAAAGAGATTGAAATCACGTTGCTATTTGTAATAGTTGCCTAACTAGTACGTTGATCCTGTCCTGCTTAAAATCCTGAAAGTTCCCTGAAAAGTTAAGCTATAAAAACATTGGCCTGGTGGGTAGAGTGTTCGGCAATGGTCCAGGATATCGGGGTTCAATCCCTGGTCGGTTCATACCAAAGACTCAAAAAATAGTCCTTACTTAACACTCAGCATTACAAGGTATGTATCGAGGATAAAGTAGAGCAATACAGGAGAAGGAGTAGCGCCCTCCTCTATACCTCGGTGTAGTAGCTATTGAAAAGGAGCCTTCGAGTCGCCTCCGACAAAGGTCGCCAACTTTACTTACTTTTTAGGGTTACAGAAAATGATGTTCGTAAGTATTTAAACTAGCATAAAATACGATTTTATTGTCTACAATTGCAGGGTCTATTAAGGACTATGACTAGAAACTTATAAATTAGTTTACTAATTTAATTTAGAGATGTCCTACTCTTTGAAGAGTTGCCTGACCTTAAGGAGAGAATCTAGTCTGCCCTATTATTTTATTCCTGGCCGGTGAAGAAGATATTCATTCATGCCTTTAAAAATATTTTAAGAATTTCTTTTTACAAAATCTTCTCTCATAACTATAATCTCAGGTCGAAACTCATTGAGAACAATAAAAAAAATTAATAACAAAAGAAATATTTGTATTTATTTTATAAATTTGGTTCATGGATACATATATATATATATATATATATATATATATATATATATATATATTATAAGAGCGTTGGTTGTCACTAAATCACTTTGTGGGTATGTGTCGAACCAAGTGCAATATAATATGGTGAGTGCTCAATATCTAGGATAGAGCTATCATATTATGATTATATATATATATATATATATATATATATATATATATATATATTTAATCCATAGAAAATACTTATTCTTAACTGCCAGATGATTTTTGTTTTGCAAAAAACTCCATGAACCCCAGGGTTGCAGACTATTTTCCATGGATTAAATATATATATATATATATATATATATATATATATGAAAGTAGATGATTTAATGACTTTTATATGAAAGTCAACATTGAACGTTTCGGTTTTAATAACCTTCTTCAAGATTTTAAATTTAAGAAAAGAGTTGTTAACGATGGATGTTTGCTGAAATAGTATATACATACTTCCTTGAGTCCAATGAATTAAAGCTAAACTTATCCTCATGAACAATACGTTCATAATCATTTTCTCTTCCTTTCCTTCATGTTTTTTTCTTTAATATTCTATCATTGTTTTCATCATCTTCCGTTATATCCCTTAAAAATCCAACAAATTTCAAACATCATTTCACGTGACAATAAGGACATAATATTTTCCAGAATAAGAACACTAAATATACTCTAAGGAATCTTTATTTTTATACACACTTTCTTTTTTCCCACTATTTCGTCAAACATCCATTGCTATTTAAGTAGCCATCCATCGCGATTAATTAGCCCAAACACAATACATTACACACATACACACACACACACACACACATATATATATATATATATATATATCAACCCCTCCGCTCAAGCAAGATGTGACTCAAGGTCAGTTTTTAAGTGGAGTTTATCAGGTTTTAATTCAGAATTTTCTTCTTCTACACTGGTTGCCATGCCAAGGCTAAAGAACCCAGTCTGCCCAGCTATTTACCCATAACTGGAGGGAAAATAGTTGGATGCGCGCCTTTCTCAAATGCATTGGCGATATGTGAAAATACAAAAAGAATAGTTCAGGATTTAAACTCGGTTGCGCCGTGTCCATTCCCTACATTGGTAACCATTGCACTAAAAAAAAAAAAATCCAAACAGTACATCACATAGACTAACCCTACTCAACAAAATTAATTGCAATCGGATAGCAAAACTAAAAAACCACATTACCAGTTGAGAAGTACACTCTACCCCATTTCTACAATTTCCTTTTACAATAGTTTTTTTTACCTTATTCCATGTAGGTGCTGCTAATTCTTTTAAACTTCAATATATACCACACAACGCATCTATCCTCCGTACCTTTTTTTTCTACTTTTTGCGTCATATCAAAATCCCAAACTGTTTCCAATTTCCAGGTCCTCATATCCGGATACAAATGATTTATAATGTCTTTCGTTACGCAAAACAAAACATATTTCACTACTTCTCGAATTTTCTTACTTTAGGATTTCTACATAAAAGTTTTCACCTCCATTACGCGAACGTTCTGACTCTCTCGTATCTCAGGACCATTCACAGGAAAAATTACCGAATTTGGCCCTTCCCACCCGAAAAAATGTGTACGCTAATACGTAGACTATTCCTCAGTCTCCACTATTACGTCTCTATATCATCATCGTCATCATGTCTGGGGGGGGTCCTCGTGATGTAATGGTTAAAGCGATGGACTGCGGAATCGTAGTACGCGAGTTCGTACTCCAGTCGCGCTATTACGTTCACTTTCGGGCAAATACCCTTGGGAAAGGTATGAACCCCCTTATCCTCCCAGCTATGGGTTAAATAGTACCACTACTGTTCTTCTAGGAGAATGGCTTTGGCATTAAATAACCTACAAAGGCTGATATGCCATTAAACAAAGAAACCAAACCAAACCAATCATCATGTCGTGCCTTCAGCACGGATATCCCTGACCCTCTCTCGCCACTCCTCTCTATCATTCATCGCTTTTGGCAGGTCTTCAGGATTACATCCTGTATCCTCAAATAGCTGCTGTATGTATGTTCGAGCTGGTCGTCCTGCTTTTGCTTGGCCATATGCGGGGGTCCATAGGAGTACATCACTGATGAGTTCGTCCTTGCTTCTCCAGCAGTGTCCTGCGTGTCTGGTTCGTCTAACTTGTATAGTTTTCGTGATGGGAGGCAAGTGTCCGTATAGTTGGTGTCTTGTGGGGTGTTGACGCCAAGACTTGTTCAATATTGCTCTCAACATTCTTGCGTAATTGCCGTCTAGCTTCTTCTCCAGACGTTTAGTTAGCGTCCAAAAATGGCTTAGAGCTGACAAAGAAAAGAACCAGAAGGTACCCCGCAAAAACAATTACCGACGCCGACTACGCCGATGACATAGCGTTACTGGCGAATACGCCTAACCAAGCCGAGACACTACAGCATAGTTTAGAACGAGCCGCCGCAGGCATTGGCCTCCATGTCAATGCACACAAAACTGAATATATGTATTACATCCAAACAGGCGACATTACCACACTAGACGGAGCCTCTCTGAAACTAGTAGACAAATTCACCTACCTAGGAAGCAGCGTCTCACCAACCGAAAAAGACACCGACACACGACTAACGAAAGCATTGACAGCTATCGATGGGCTCTCGATCATAGGGAAATCAGACCTGACCGATAAAATGAAACGCAGTTTCTTCCAGGCAGCTCACGTCTCTATATAAATTTTTCTTTCTTGGAGAAGGGCTCTTGCTATTTGCTTCTATCCTTTCCGTCGGACTTAAATTTGCCCAGAAACACCATTTTCACTTGGAGCAAGGCTTCCTGCCTTTTCGGCCATTTTCTTTTTTTTTTTCTTTTTTTTTTTTTTTTTGTGACAATTTTTTCGAAGAGTTTCATGACAAGATCTTCTCCAGGACCGGTGAGCCTTCTCTGAAACCGTTTCTTTTACTTTCCTTCAAGATTTTCGTCCATTCATTCAATAATAAAATGCGTAAAGACTTCCAAGTGCACTGACCTAAAATCTCATGTGAATTCGCGAACGCCGAAGCTGTCGAGGTAAACTGAAAAATCAACAAAAAAGATACCTATAAGTTCTTCACTATGAAATTTCATCCCTAAATTAAATTCACTTCAACCAACTTCTGAAACAGGACACAATCGTAAAATTCTTCAACTTTACAAAAAAGAATTAATAAAGCATTTATGTATTAAACTTAAAGTAAAATCAAAATTTTAGAAAATTCAAAATGGCGTATAAAAAATAAAATAAAAATTCAATCCCATACATGGCTTTGATGAGTGTTGGCAGGACTTGCCATTTACCACAAACGTTAAAAAAAATGGTGACTCAATCTATGTGGAGAAAAAATTACGAACATAATTTACTTAATATACACTATTACAAAAAAATATTCAAATCCCACAGGGGTTTACTTTATTAAAACAAATACTGGAACTTACGATATAACTAAAATGATAACTATTTTTTACACGTACGTGTTTCTGTACAAACTACCATATGTTCACATGCAACAACAAAAACAACTATAAAAACAATGAGAGAGAGAGAGAGAGAGAGAGAGAGAGAGAGAGAGAGAGAGAAACAAAATACTGTCTAAAAAATTGTGCAAAGAAACGTTTTCTTTTTCAGTTATAAAGTTCCTCCCCAATTTTCTTTTTAAAAATATATTTATGGTTTTGTTCATTACAGTTTATAGTTGTGCCTGTGTGTTCGTCATGGTTGTCCGCTTTTTTTCCTCCTTTTTTCTTTATTTCTTTCAGCGTTAAATCTTCCATTTTTTTTAACCTGATGTGTTTGTGTGTGTGTGGGAGGGGTTGTTGCTCACGATGTTTTTCGCGGTTTTTTTAAATTTTTCCTTGTTCTACCATGATTCTTTTCTTCTATTGTTTCATGGATTTTTTCTTTTTCTTTTTTTTTTCTACCTTGGTTCTATATACTTTTTCTTCTTCGCCGTGTTTCATCGCGGATTTTTTTTTATCATTCTTTCTACTCATAGATTTTTTTTCTTAAATCTTTTCTTTTTTTCTTTTCGTCCACTGATCCTCCTATTCTTTTTATGACCTATTCTCGTTGCCGTGGAACCCCGAAAATTTAATATTTCTATACAAGTTGGATATAGACAAACAACTTAACACCAAATAAAAGTTTATTTTAAAGCCTTCTCGCCCTCTCATCGCCATCTTGATTCTCTTCTCTCTCATCGCCATCTTACACGGTGTTCGATCTTCTTTACAGCTGGTATGAATAACGAAGACATTTTCTGTGTGTGCATTCTTTATTCATTCTCAATAACATAATCGGTCCGTGCAGCAACCGGGAATTAGCCACGGGACTACGCCGATGACATAGCGCTTCTGGCAAATACACCTGCCCATGCCGAAACCCTGTTACATAGTCTGGGACGAGCAGCTGAAGGCATAGGCCTCCATGTTAACCCACACAAGACTGAATACATGTGCTTTAATAAAAGAAGCAACATCTCCACACTAAACGGTAGTTCTCTGAAACTAGTAGACAAGTTCACCTACCTAGGAAGCAGTGTCTCATCGACCGAGACGGACATAAAAACGTGACTAGCAAAGGCATTGACAGCTATCGATAGGCTATCGATCATATGGAAGTCAGACCTGACCGATAAAATAAAACGCAGCTTTTTCCAAGCAGCGGTCGTATCGATACAGCTGTATGGATGCACTACATGGACGCTAACTAAACGCATGGCGAAAAAGCTTGACGGCAACAACACAAGAATGCTGCGAGCAATATTGAACAAGTCCTGGAGGCAGCATCCTACAAAGCAGTGGCTGTACGGCCACTTACCCCATCACGAAAACCATCCAAATTAGACGAACCAGACACGCGGTAGGGACGAACTCGTAAGTGACATATTCCTGTGGACCCCTTCACATGGATGAGCAAAGGCAGGACGACCAGCTAAAAACCTATATACAAAAGCTCTGTGCCGATACAGGATGTAGCCTTGAAGACCCACCGGAAGCGATGGACGATAGAGATGGGTGGTGGGAGAGGCGCCACATGATGATAATGCCAACGGCTCTCTGCTAACTAATTTAATTTAATTTCAAACTATTTTTCCAAGCTTCAAGAATCCCTCGATCACCTGCGGGAGATTGTCCAATCACAAACCTAATTAAATTAATACTTCGTTGCGTGAAAGTTGTGAATTCAACAAAAGATTATATAACATTTCCTCGATGTGACAGAAAACTACAAAGTCAGTTCGTATTGAACGATACTGTCGCAGCGCAGTAGCTTTGTGCTGATGATGATTTGTCCCGAAATTTCTAACCTAAAAGTAATCCCCTGATGAAGCTTTTTTGGCCGCAAAGCTGAGATTTTTCGCATGTGTATATAATATTTGGTATGTGTATATAATATATTCTTCCAGGCAGCTGTCGTATCGATACTGCTGTATGGATGCACTACATGGACGCTAACAAAGAATGGAGAAGAAGCTGGACGGCAATTACACAAGAATGTTGCGAGCAATATTGAACAAATCCTGGCGGCAACACCCTACAAGACACAAACTATACCACCACCTACCACCTATCACGAAAACTATACAAGCTAGACGAACCAGACATGCAGGTCACTGCTGTAGAAACAGGGACGAGCTCATAAGTGATGTACTCCTATGGACACCCACATATGGCCGGTCAAAAGCAGGACGACCAGCTCGAACATTCATTCAGCAGCTATGTGAGGATACGGGATGTAGCCCTGAAGACCAGCCAGAGTCGATGAACGATAGGGAGGAGTGGCGAGAGAGGGTCAGCGGCACGACATGATGACGATGATGATGATGATATAATATATACTCATATAGACACACACACACACATACACATGCATACTTACACATGTATGTATTTACGTATTATTATTATCATTATTATTACTCCTTGTGAATTTTTACCGGAGTTTGAGTGACATCAATAATACAGTAGTTTGGACTACCTCCACTCGTCCTCTTATTTACAAGTCCTTGTATCAATCCTTTATTGACTGTACTAAGAGCACCAATTACAATTGGTATCACCGCCACTTTCATGTTCCTCATTTTTTTCAATTCCTTAACAAGGTGCAAGTACTTATCCTTCTTGTCACTTTCTTTCACTTTTACTCAGTGTTCAGCCGGGACAGCAAAGTCCACAATTCTTCAAATTCTCTCTTTTTTTTTTTTTTTTTTTTTTTTGTTGATTATTATAACGTCTGGTCGTCTGGCCGAGATTAGGTGATCCGTTTGAATCTCAAAATCCCAGAGAAGTTAGTGCGTCTCGTTTTCCAGGAGAGATGCTGGGTTGTGCATATACATTATTATTATTATTATTATTATTATTATTATTATTATTATATGGAGGTACCCGTGGTGTAATGGTGATCGGCGTAGGAAATGGACACGGCGACATGAGTTCAAATCCTGGACGAGACTGATTGCATTTCACAATGCCCTTGGGAAAGGTGTGAATCCAATAATTCTCCCTCCAGCTATGGGTAAATAGTAGGGCAGACTAGGTTCTTCAGCTTTGGTGAGGCAACTAGTCTAGGAGAAGGAAAACTCTGAATTCAAACCTCTTAAACTCCGCTTAAAAACTTGACCTTGTGTCATATCCTGCCCGAGCGGAGGGATTGGTAAATATGATTATTATTATTATATGCGAGTTTTTCACACCTGTTTTAACTGGGACAGCAAGTGTTCTTAGATCTCCAAGACTCTAATATTCTAGCTGATCTTAACAGTGTTGTAGTCTGGTTGATCTCCATTCTTCTTCTTATTTCCATTTCTTATTATCCTTTTTTTTTTCAGGCCTCTAGGACACACATTCCAAAGGCTCCAACAACAATTGGGAACTTTTTTAAGCTCTATGTTCTTATAAGCAGAGACAATATCAATTTTTAAATATAAAAAGGGCCATAATGTTACGTACTGTATAGATAGATAGGTAGATCAATAGATTGATTGATAGATAGGTAGATCAATAGATTGATTGATAGATAGATATAACGTAGTGTATCTTTTTCGCTGGTAAAAAAAATACTCCCCGCAAAATTACATTGTTTACGAATAAACAGGAAGAAAAAAAGTCTTACTGTTTGCACTGAACCTTGTGATACAAATTATATCTTTCAATTCAAGAAAGTTGCAAGGGAAGTTATAATTTTAAGCAAACGTGACTCTAATTCGTTTCTCTTTGGTATTAATTCTCCGTAAGATGAGAAGATCCCGAACAGATTTGATTTGCTACACAAATAATTGTAGCAAAGGTGACCCTGAACCAACCGATCAGTGATGTAACCCGCTTGTCATCTTCTCATATTTAGTTTGTTGGTTTGTAAGTTGGTTGGATTTTTATGGGATATCCACTCTTGAGTGTTCTTTAATGACAAATCCTTTATATATATATATATATATATATATATATATATATATATATATAGAGAGAGAGAGAGAGAGAGAGAGAGAGAGAGAAAGATATATATAGAGAGAGCGAGAGAGACAGAGAGACAGAGACATAGATTTAAAGATATTCGTTATGATATGAAATTTTTATAATAGCAATAAAGAAACTAAAGGTTTTATTCGTAATGAAAATTAAAAATTAAATAAATGGAAGGTTAGCTAACCGGTTTCGTTCTTCGCTCGACAGAGCTAAATTGAGGAAAATATACAGTTAAAAACAAGAAATACGTTTGCTAAGAAAATACAGACACACACACACACACACACACACACACACACACACACATATATATATATATATATATATATATATATATATATATATATATATATATGATAAAGTTACCTATAAAATATTCGTTTGGACCCCACATGTAGCTGGGCAAAAGCAGGACGACCAGCTCGAACATACATACAGCAGCTATGTGAGGATACGGGATGTAGCCCTGAAGACCTGCCAGAGGTGATGAACGATAGGGAGAAGTGGCGAGAGAGGGTCAGGAATATCCGTGCTGGCGGCATGACATGATGATGATGATGATTTAACTATATATATATATATATATATATATATATATATATGAATATTTTGTAGGTAACTTTACTGTATATATATATATATATATATATATATATATTGAAAATAAAGTTACCTACAAAATATTCGTTTATATGTATATATATATATAAGAATAATTTGTCCAAAACTTTATTTTTAAAGGAGTTGTTAGAAGTCATTTGTTTGCAGTTGAATGGTTCCAAGTATTCGAACCAAATGATTCCATTTAATATAAATCATTTGTTTTCACATGGTTAAATAACTTTTAGTATTCCTATCAAACACTAATAATCTTATGTAATATTAATCATTCGTTGGCACACAGTTAAATGGATTCTAGTATTCCAATCTAACCATAATAATTCTATTTAATAATAATCTTTTTTACGCGCCATTGAATAGCTTCAAGTACTTTTATCTAATACAAATAATTCCATTTGATATAACTCATTTCTTTACATACAGTTAAATGGTTTCAAGTATTTTCATCTAACACTAATAATTTTATTTAATATTAATTATTTGTTTGCAAACAGCTAGTTTCAAGTATTCTAATCTAACAATGATAATTCTATTCAATAATAATCATTTGTTTGTACAAAGTTACATCGTAATAAGGTTTGGTTTGGTTTCTTTGTTTAATGGCATATCAACTCTTTTTAGGTTATTTAATGTCAAAACCATTCTCCTTGAAGAACAGTAGTGGTGCTACTTAACCCATAGCTGGGAGGATAAGGGAGTTCATACCTTTCCCAAGGGTATTTGCCCGAAAGTGAATGTAATAGCGCGACTGGAGTACGAACTCACGTACTACGATTCCGCAGTCCACCGCTTTAACCATTACACCACGAGGACACCCCCCCAACATCGTAATAAGTATTGCCATTTAACATAAGTAATTCTGTTTATCAGGTTTGGTTTGGTTTTATGGCATTCTAGGTTATTTAATGCCAAATCCATTTTTATACATTTAACAAGTTCCATTTCAAACTATTCAGTTTACTATAAGTATAGTTCTTTGTTTACTTCCATTTAAATTTCCAAACAGTTCTATTTCAAACAATTCAGTTTAGGATAAATACACAGTTTCAATCTCAAAAACAGTTCTATTTCTAACAATTCAGTTTAGTATAAGTACACAGTTCTATTTTGCTCATAGAGAGGACCCTATCAGGTGTTACCACCCCGGGCCAGAGTTGTCATAAAAGCGATGGCAATGAAGGAGTACTTCGCATTCCCCAAAGCTCTGGCATTACTGGAACCTCACCATCAGATTGTTTAGAGTCATATCCAGGACATTCGTTGAGGGAGTCTTACTCCTCTGCAGAGATGCTGTCGGTGTATTCTACAGCTCCAGCGGACTGGGACATCAGGATACTCGTTGGGGGAGTCTTACTCCTCTGCAGAGATGCTGTCGGTGTATTCTACATCCCCAGTCAACTGGGCAATCTATTTATCAATTTGCACACTGCTATATTGTTTCAACTGCTCCGGGTCAGAGTTGACTAAGGAGTCATAGCAATGAAAGGGTGCCCTCATTACTCAAACCTCTAGGACTGTAGCCTTACCATCAGATGCAGTTTAGTATCATACCAAGAACACACGTTGGGGGTCTTACTCCTATTCAGAGGAGCATCCGGTGTATTTTACAGCCCCAGCCGACAGAGCTCTCATATTAGAGGAAATAAAAAGTGCAATATTATTTACCGCCTTTTTCCAATTGTGCGTGTTTATAACTTACCTGTTGTTATGTAATGTACTCTCTCCACCCTCCCCAACACCACGAGAGGAAACTGGCAGTCTTGACAAACAGAAGGTGTTAAAAGGGATGTAGACTGGAACAAGTCATAAGAGAGTTTGCGTTGTGAGTTTTTGCAGTTAAATTCCTGGTGTACTACAAAGACGGCATTTTTTTCCTTGGAAGGGGCTAACGTTTTAGAAACCACTTTTTAGGAGTTTTTATATTTTTCTTACAAGATGCAGAGATTTTCCTCCTCTGCTATGATAGACAGTTTTGAAACTCACGGAAATGGCAGGCCTGAATTATGAACACATTGATAAGCACGGAAACAAAGCTGTAACAATGTATGTATCCGTTCTTTTGTCACCGGGATCAAGTGACAACCTTATCTCGAAAATCTTTTCATCGCCAACTTTTTTAGATTATTCACAACGTTTTAATATTTATGAGCAGTTGTACGTTGTAATTCTGCATTTTTATCATATGTTACTCATATTATCTTATTATAATCGAGGTTATATGTCCGTCTGTCTGTCACATTTCCTTTAGTCAATTACGCCACATTATAAGATGCTGGTTGTTTTTTACTCCCGACCAAAGATGGTCTGGAAACTACCGGAAACAGCCGGCCAGAATTATTAACACATTCATAATAAACTTGTTAACATTGCTATAAATGCGTGTTTGTCCATTTTTTCATCGTCGGGGTCAAGTGACAACCTCTTCTTCACCTCAACTCTTTAACGATTCTAACTTTGAGAGAGCCACCATGTTATACAAGCCCGACACTAAGTTTTTGAGGGAATGGATATTATTTATCATATAAAAGAAATTCAAAAAAACAAACTGATTCTTTACAAATCAAACAAACTCACGAAGTTGTTTGGTAAGTATGCTGGATCACTGATAAGTTGATGACCTATTGTGTATGGACATACGTTACGTAAGTCAGGCAAAATTTGGCCTGGTTTAGAATACGCTGACTGTATCCGCTGCACAGGAGTAAGACCCCCACCCTCCAAAAAAAGTAGTGTCCTGAGTGCATCTAATGGTTAGACTCCAGATCTGGACATCTTAGGAGTGTGGAGTACCCCTTTATCGCCATTTCTCCTAAGTCCACTCTAACCCGGATTTGTACTAGGTGTTAATTCCTACATATGAATAAAAAGAAGTTAGTAAAGTTGGCGACCATAGTCGAGGGGGACCAGAATGCTCCCTTTTCAATAGCTACTACACTGAGGTGTAGAGGAGGGCTCTACTCCTTTTCCTGGATTGCTCCACTTTACCCTTGATACGTACCTTATATTGCTGAGTGTTAAGTAAGGAGGTATCAAGTACCATTTTAAAAAGTCTTTGGTATGACGCGATCTGGGATTGAACCCCGGTCTACCGGACCATTGAGCCGATATGAATAAAATAGTTCTGTTTAAAATTATTCATTTTCGATAGTGCCATACAACTGAAAATTATTTGTATTTAAACAATTACTTGAAGTTGTAATTGTACAGAAATGAGTCTTATTCGTTACTTGAAACTATATAATTGTGCTAAAAAATGTCTGATGTAAAACAGAAATGATTGTTTAAAAAACATATATTTATTACTATTAGATATGGATACGCGAAACCATATAACGCTTTTGAAATTATGTGTATTTCAATATTAGGAATACTTGATACCATATAACTGTACAAATTATTTGTATTTCATAGGAATACTTGATATCATATAACTGTGTCCAAAAAAACATTAAGAAACAACAGTACAATTGATGTGAATATAAATGTACTATTAACGCAAATTTTTACAAAAAATGTGAATATGAAGGTACAATGTGTGCGATTCCCAAACCTCCTGGCATAAAGTTAGATTAAATAGGTTGACATACTATTAAAATCGACTGATCAATAAATCATAAATTTAATTATTTACAATACCCGAAATTTCACGGGGGTGTCCTTGTGGTGTAATGGTTAAAGCGATGGACTGCGGAATCGTAGTAAGCGAGTTCGTGCTCCAGTCGCGCTATTACGTTCACTTTCGGGCAAATACCCCTGGGATGAACCCCCTTATCCTCCCAGCTATGGGTTAAGTTGTACCACTACTGTTCTTCTTGGAGAATACCTTTGGCATTAAATAACCTACAAAGGTTGATATACCACCAAACCGAAATTTCATAAAAAACAGGATCAATATTATTGGGCAACATTATACAAGAACCGATGACAAGATATGAGATAATTACTTATGTTAAATAGCAACACAAAACCCCTTTAACTGTGTGCAAACAAATGAATTATCATCATCATCATCATCATGTTGCATCGCTCACACGGATTTCTCCCCCCCCCTCTCTCTCTGTCTCTCCATCCGCCTCTATCATCCATTGATTCCGGTAGGTCTTCCAGGCTACATCCTGTGTCCGTACAGAGCTGTTGTAGATAGGCTCTAGCTGGTCGTCCAACAATCGCGCGTCTGTGTGAAGGGGTCCATAGGAGGTCGCTTCTGATTTCATCCTTGTTCTTCCAGCTGTGTCCCGCATATCTTGTTCGTCTAATTCGGAAGATCTTTGAAATGGGAGGTTGGTGACCGTACAGCAATTTTTTTGTGGGATGTTGCTTCCAGGATTTGTTTAATATAGCTCGTGGCACTCTTGTGCAATTGCTGTCAAACCTTTTCTCTATACGCTTAGTCAACGTCCATGTGGTGCATCCATACAGTTGTTTGAACACGACCGCAGCTTAGAAAAAATTACGTAGTGTTAAATAGAAATACTTGAAACCATGTAAAGAAACGGTTTATATCAAATAGAATTATTAGTATTTGATAAAAATACTTGAAACCATTTAATCGTGTGTAAACAAACGATTATTATCAAATAAAGTTATTATTGTTAGATTGAAATACAAAAAACTATTTAACTGTGTGCCAACAAAAGATTAGTATTAATTGAATTATTAGCGTTAAATAGGAATACTTGAAACCATTTAACTGAGTGCAAATAAATGATTGATATTTAATAGAATTATTAGTGTTTGATAAGAATACTTGAGAAGATTTAACTGTATGTAAAAAAAATGCTTAATGTCAAATTGAATTATGTTAGCTCTCATTCAGATAAAATTCAATTCAGATAAAATTTCAATTATAGAGTAATTAGAAATAATTCTAAATTAAAATTTTGACTGTGGTATTTAACAGATTTAAAATTCAAGTTTAAAACTTCAAAACTTAAAAGATTTTCATGGTCCATAATATATAATGCTTGCCATCGAGTTAAATAAACTGAATTTTTATATTTTGTTTTACTGTATAAAGTAGACATCCAACTAGAATGTCATTAACCAGAAAATGACTTTTTTCGGGCTTCCAATCATGGAGCCTTAGATGAGAACCTTTTTTAAATGAATTGATAATTTTTTTAAAAAAATGAACGTTTAACCAGATCTTTAAATGGACTTTACATATATGTATATATATATATGGGGGAGGGGTCTTTGAGTCCTGAGTAATTTCTGTTTTTTAAAAGCAAATTGTAACCATACATTTCAAATTTCCAATATTTTAAACGCAACTGGAAATTACCTGATTAAAGAGCTCTCTCGTCGGTCATTTTTATTTCTGTAGTGAAATAATAGTGCATCCGAATTGAATCTATAATATCACGTCCCTAAAATGGAGGAACTGAAAGTGCATATGTAATCCTGCGGGAGTTTAAGAATGACAAAAATGCTACAGAAATCGCTAAGAAAATTTGTAATGTTTATAACCAAGATGTTATTACTGACTGCCGAGTCCGAAACTGGTTTTTGAAGTTTCGTTCTGGCGATACGCCATAAAAAAATGTTCCAATGACCTGAATGTTTGATTCTCTTTCGACTTTAACTGCTACTTTGTTTACTTGAAGTTCGTTCGGATGGGGGGATGAGTAAGAGTCGCAGATAAGGTTAATGTATAAGTTGATAAAAATTAATGCTGCTATTCACTTTTTTCTTTTTTTTTTTTTTTTTTAGTTAAACGACGTATGTGACTCTGGTCTGAGCTGAATCACGCCTTACCCAGTCGGGCCGATCCACCGCAGCCGGCCACCCCACTTATATTCTTGCTTGATGTCTAGGTCACTTCTCAATGTAACTTTTTTTTTTGTTTGTGTGTGCCAAGCTGTTGCCCCCGACATTAGATAGACGGTAACAGCTTGATGAAGATACGATCGATCATAGGCAACAATGGCTATGTGAATAGATAGCGAACGAATAGACAACCAGCCATTTTTTTAAATTTTTGTTCTTTTTTTGGGGGGGGAGGGTTGATTTTTGGTCTTTTTTTTTTCTTACGATAGTAAGGATCCTGCAAAATCCAACGTCTGAATTTTCACCTCAATGTTCTGGAGTTCTTGTGAAAGAGGAGAACCCTTTCATTGCCATTACTCTCAAGTCCACTGTGACCCGAAATTGTAGTACATGTTAGGGTCCCATCTATGGGTAAAAAGTTCTGTTTGAAAATTATTAGTGTTGGATAGGAATACTTGAAAACATATAACTGTGTGCAAACAAATGGTTATTATTAAATTGGATCAGTTACTTGAAACCATATAATTGTGTATAAATTATTTCTATTAGATAAGAACAGTTGAAGCCATAAAACTGTGTATAAATTATTTGTATTAGATAGGAATACTTGATATCATATAGAAGTGTACAGAAAATGATTATAGACCTTCAACCAATGAAGCTATTTTACTGTATTTTCATATTCATGTATCCCAATTCTCTATGGAATAGTGTTGTTTTTGACAGAAAAGACCAACACAAGAACGATGGTCTCTGTCACGAACACTTTCGTGGAGTAAAGAAAATCCGATTGCACCCTCTGCAGATGGGTAAGATCTCCTTCTCAGAATAAATTACACGATATTCAAGAGATACAAACTTATCCTATTTACCAACTCCTCCGCTCGGGCAAGATATGACACAAGGTCAATTTTTAAGCGGAGTTTACCGGTTTGAATTCAGAGTTTTCCTTCTCCTAGACTAGTTGCCTCACCAAGGCTGAAGAAATCAGTCTGCCCTACTATTTACCGATAGCTGGAGAGAGAATAATTGGTTTCCCAAGGGTATTAGTTCTATGTGAAATGTAATCAGTCTCGTCCAGGATTTGAACTCGTGTCGCCGTGTTCATTTCCTACGACGATAACCATTACACCACGGGAACCTCCTCAGATACAAACTTATACATGTAAAGTAAAGTAAAGTAGGCGACCATAGTCGAGGGTGACCCGAAGGGTCCCTTTTCGATAGCATACTACACCAAGGTGTAGGGGAGGGCGCTACTCCTTTCCCTGGATTGCTCCACTTTACCCTTGATCCGTACCTTATAATGCTGAGTGTTAAGCAAGGAGGCATCAAGTACCATTTTTTGAGTCTTTGGTATGACTCGACCTGGGATTGAACCCAGGTCTCCCGGGCGATTGGCGAACACTCTAACCGCTAGGCCAATGTCCGGTTAAAATACATGTACAAATCTAAAGGAAAGTCTGTTTACTCCATATACATTTACCCAACCCATTTATCCACACGAACAGGATGCAACAAAATGTCAATTTTTAAGTGGAGTTTAACAGGTTTGAAGTTTTCTTTCTCCTAGACCGGTTGCCATACCAAGTTCAAAGAGCCCGGTCCGCCCTATTAATCCATAGCTGGAGTAAGAATAGTTTGATTCATATCTTTCTTGACGGTATGAGCGCTATGTGAAATGCAAACGGCCTCGTCCAGGTTTTGAACTTGGATCGCCGTGTCCATTTCCTACAACGGTGACCATTGCACTACGTACGTCTCTTTTCGGTTTACTCAATATTATTGTATAAATATTCACCTGAAGACAATTCACATGATGCTCTAGTACACATTTTCAATTGATTTTAACTGCATGTCAACCCGTATAGTATTATTGTGAGTCTACAGGTTAGAGAATCGCGTTCATTGTGCATTTATATTTACATTTTTTTTTGTGTAACTGCTTCTTAACCCTTTCACTGTTTTGAATTTGAAATAAAGGATAAAATCTGGTGAAAACGTGTGTCTAGACATCTCATATTTGCCTTAAACAGTGAACGGGTTAAGAGTGTTTTTTTTTTTCGCAGGCTATGTGTGAAAAAAAATGTTAACCCTCCCAAATACAAATTATTTTAAACAGATCTATTTGACTCATAAATGGGACCCTATCAAGTACAACAACTCTGGGTCAGAGTGGACCTGGGAGTAATAGCAATGAAGAGGTACTCCCCACTCCCCAGAGCTCTAGAACTGGAGCCTCATCGTCAGATATAGTTTAGATTTATGCCAAATACATTCTTTTTTAGGTTGGTCTCACTGATTATTGCTTCTTTCTTTCTTTCTTTCTTTCTTTCAGGATTTGGCGTCAAATAACCTATAAGGTTTGATATACCATAAAACACCAGCCAACAAAAAATCCAATAAATTCATACTAAACAATACAAAGTTTAATCAAAAGAAATTAAGACTGAATATTTTCAAATTTAAATAAACACGTGTCTTCAGGTGAGAAGCTTATATAATAAAGAATAGATTCATAGTCAATGGCTGTCTAGACTATCACGGAGGTGCTCGTGACGTATCGGTTATCATCGAAAGGAAGTGGACTCTGCTACTCGAGTTCAAATCCAGTACGAGGTTTTTTACGTTTAGCATCGCGCTAGTACTTTTTTTTCCGTTTGGTGTTTTTTATAAATGACATATCAACCTTCGTGGGTTATTTAATGATTAACCCATTCTTTAAGAGGAAGAACAACTATGGTACTATCCCTGGGGAATAATGGGACTCAGACCTTTCCCGAGGGTTTTTTACTTCGAAAGTGAACGACTGGAATTCGAACTCGCTTACTATGAAGTCGCAGTCCAAGTCTTTATCCACTGCACCACAGAGACTTCTCTCTGATAACCTTGGGAAATATATAACTATTCTTCCACCAGCTAGGGGTAAATAGTAGGGCAGACAGAATGGTCTCTATAACCTTGGTATGACAACCAGTCTAGGAGAAGGAAAACTGAATTCAAACCAGTTATAAACCTGAAGAAGAATGAGCGATGCTAGATTATTCTTTTCCAAGACATGCAACAATGTATGTATTTACCCAACCCCTCTACACGGATAGGGTGTGACACAAGGTCAATTTTCTGAGTTTAACAAGTTTGAATTCAGTGTTTTTCTTCTCCTAGATTGGTTGCCCAACAAGGGCTAAAGAGCCCGGTCTGCCCTACTATTTTCCCATCGCTGGAGGAAAGAATAATTGAATTCATACCTTTTGCAAAGGTATTAGTGCTATGTACAATACAATCAACCTCATCTAGGATTTGAACTGGTGTCGCCGTGTCCATTTGCAACGACGATAACCATTACACCACGGGCACCTACAATATAGCGCTCCTCACAACCAGGTTATGAAACTTGTCACAGTGACGCATTTCAACCCGAACTCTAGACGAGTCAGTATTTAGTGAAACTGTTGCATAGGACCAAAAAACGTTGTGTCTAAAAGAAAGGAATCCGCAGAAAAGAAACACTCAAAACTTTAATTCCAAGGAAGAAAATAGTAGTCGCTTTTATTCTTGGGGACTACAGCGGACTGTAGTTTTAAAAAAAAGTTTGTTTTATAGCGTTCTTCATCGCTTTCTCTTTTTTTTTTTTTTTTTTGTCGCTATCAAACGTCTCCTTTCCCTCCGTGCACTTCAGCTAGAGTACGTAGAAAAGGTTAACCCTCCTCTTCTTGGCGATAACGGCGGCGTTGTTATCGTTGGCCTGTTGATACTTTCATATCAGTCGGATTGCTGACAGGCTGGGGTATGACATGGGTCGGGGCGTCGTACACCTCTGTTGAACCTGTTTGGAAACCTGTCTTGAACTGCAAAAATCTCGCTACTTGATTTCCTTATATAGCGATTTAATGGATCAATTCGAAGGTTCCCGAAGGTTCGATGATCACCTGTGAGAACACTAGTGCAACATGTGAAAGTTCACGCGTGATTATTTTAAAATCACGCTTGAACTCTACAGGTCACTCGACCTACACGAGAGAGGTTCGTGACATTTTTGATCGTCAGACCTATGTACCTAATGACTAATGACAGCTGATGTGCTCGAACGTTCTCCAGCCTTGAGACCGCCGCAATTCAATGACGGTGCCCGTCCGTAATATTACAAAACATAGGATTGTGCAAATGCAGCACTTTCCATATTCACATGACTTTGCTCCATGTGATTTTTTCTTCTTCTTTCTTAAACCCCAAAATTCATCTCCACAGTCTGATTTGAGGAAAGAAATACGATGGTGCAGCTTCACAACATATGAAGAAGAGTTTATGAAGTGTTTCGAACAATGGACAACTAGGTGGAATACGTGTGTTAATTGCTAAGAGAAAAAATTAACGTTTTATTCATTGTTCATTTCTGTCTTAGTAAAAAAAAATTCTGTCTTGATACTTTTGGGGCACAGCTCGTAATTTTCGTTAAAGTAATTCCTCTCTTGGTGGCGCTGCGACCCAATGCCCCTTAAGGGTGGGGAACACTTTTACACTCACAATTCAACTTTCATCAACCCGATTTTCATCAATGCTGGATCAAAAACTCTCACCTTGATATTAACACTATATGAAAACAATTTTTGGAATTCAGTACTACTATATGAATGCACTACATGGACGCTGACAAAGTATTTTGAGAGAAAGCTTGACGGCAATGACACAAGGATACTACGAGCTGTATTGAACAAATGATGGTGGCAATATCCCACAAAACAGCAGCTGTACGGCCACCTACTACCCATCTCGAAAACCATTCAAATTAGACGAACGAGACACGCGGGATACTGCTGGGGAATTAAGGACAAACTCATAAGCGATGTATCCTGTGGACCCCTTCACACGAACGAGTAAGTGTTGGATAACCAGCTAGCATCTATCTACAATAGCTCTCCTGATACGGGATGTAGTCTGGAAGACCAACCGGGAACGATGGACGATAGAAATGAGTGGCGAGAGAGGGTCAGGGAAATCCGTACTAGCGGCACGTCATGATGATGACATAATAGAAAAGTTTAAAGTTTTATTGATAAATGTTGATATTTATAGACTCGCTACATTCCACCAAATTTAACTGGATCAGTTTGATATCTGGTCGTGGTTATTTGATGTGTGCATGCTTTTTAAGTGTAATTAAATTTTATGGAATGGAAAATAAAGCGGTTGCTATTTCTAATTCCCCAGTTGTGCTGTAGTATTTCAATAAAAGCGAGACAGCATTGCAAAGAGTAGTCGGCAAGGACAGATGTCATGGTAAAGTCCCCACGTGGAGAGCTAGTGTGCTAAGAATTAATCTAGTAACTCGATTGGCCAGCTGACTCGGTTTCAGCATGCATGTGGATATGAGGGTAGAGGTTTCCCTTAGTTTAATCGATTTATCTTCACTTCCATCCTTACTTGGCCAATCGGAGAGGCCCGATCCGATCAATCGACTGGTCATGTTAAGCTCAAGCAACTATATGATTTAGTCCCAACCGTCTTCTTCACATTGTTTTCGTGGCAAATAAACGTTCAATCCTTTTTATTTTATAGGTGCTAGAAGACGGTGACTGAGGGTCAACTGCGTCGAAACAAACAAAGCTTTTTGATCAGATGTGGCACATAGCCACATGAAAGGGGCACCTAACGAAACTTGAAGTCATTCATAAAGGTTTGTTAACCATTACACCTCTCGAGGCGCACGCGTCGAGAAAAACTGTAAATGAAACTTATTTCAACCAATATTTATCTAATCTGACTACTTACAAAAGCTCTTATATTAAGATTTACGGCTGAATTATAAGAATCCCGATCATATACTTTATTGGTTTATATATCTATAATGTCTATATATTTATAAAGTTTATAGATGTATAATGTTTATATAGCTTATATTGAACGAGTCCTGGCGACAACACCCCACGAGGCACCAACTATACGGCCACTTGCCGCCTATCACGAAAACTATCCAAGTCAGACGAACCAGACATGCAGGGCACTGCTGGAGAAATAGGGACGAGCTCATAAGTGATGTACTCCTATGGACCCCCACATATGGCCGTGCAAAAGCAGGACGACCAGCTCGAATATACAGACAGCAGTTATGTGAGGAGGCGGGATGTAGCCCTGAAGACTTGGCAGAGGCGATGAACGATAGGGAGAAGTGGCGAGAGAGGGTCAGGGATATCTGTGCCTGTGGCACTACATGATGATGATGATGATATTATTCGTAGTGCGACGTATAAATGTTCAACAGTTCAGTTAAAAATGTGAACCACTAGACTGTTTATACAAGTGATATGTTAATCGTACTATCAGCCACACTTTTGTGATGACCAGATAACAGACTGATTTATTGATTCTATTGGGGTGTCAACTTCGTTTGGGTTATTTTTTCAAGCGAGAGGTTAGGGAATCTTGTTCATTGAACGTTCATATTTACATTTTGTGTGCAGTTGTTTCTTTAGATCTTTTTTTTTTTTTTTTTTTTTTTTTGGAGTGCTCACTGTCCTTCCGATAAGAAGGATTTGAACATATTTATTTGGCCAATATATGGGACCACAACAGGTACGACCACTCTGGATCCGGGTGTACCTAGGAGTAATGACAATGAGTTTCCAAAATCTTTAGAACTGTAGCTTCACCACCTCATGCAGTCTAGTCTCATACCCAGGACATCTCTTTTGTGTGGGGATGACATTACCCCTCTGCAAGGGACACAGTCAGCATGTTAGAAGCCCAGCTGATTGAACAACTGATGACAGAAGAATAGTGCACTAGTGGGCCACAAATTCTTCCGAATGATACAGAATTCAGAGTTTTTCCTTTTCCTAAATTGGTTGTCTCGTCAAAACTAGAGAGTCCTATCTGCGGTACAGTCTATCAATAGCTTTATGGAAAGGAGGGTAGAATATATATATATATATATATATGTGTGTGTGTGTGTGTGTGTGTGTGTAACTCATGGAAATCAGCTGGACGAGTTGATAGTTTTTTTCGCACAGGGGGCTGTCCTGAATATGACACTAAGCCATTTGATGGTGAGGCTGCAGTCCTGAAGCTTTGAGGAATGTGGATTACCCCTTCATTATTATTACTCCCAGGTCCACTCTGACTCTGAATGGTAGTACCTATTGAAATTCAATCTATGGGTCAAATAGAAGTATCTAATTATTTACTTTAACTGAAACCATTTAACTGAGTGCAATCAAATGAGGTCTTGCTCAGTCGGCTGAGGCTGTAGAATACACCAACTGCACCTCTGCAGAGGGGTAAGTCCCCCCCCAAATGAGTGTCTTGGATATGACACTAAACAATCTGATGCTAAAGTTCCTATGATGTTGGGGCTTTGGGGAATGCCGAGTACTCCTTCATTGTCATCGCTCCCAGGTCCACTCTGGCCTTGAATTGTAGCACCTGATAGGGCCCTATCTATGGGTTGAATAGAACTAAATTGCATACTAATGCAGAATTGAATTGCTTGAATTAGAACTGTTTGACTAAACTGAGTAGCTTGAAATAGAAATGTTTTTGACAATTAAACTGTGTACTTCAGCTGAACTGAATTGTTTGACATAGAACTGATTATTTGTTTTAAAATGGATTTGGTATTAAATAACCTACAAAGGTTGATATGCCATAAAACCCAACCAACCATCAAATGAGGTCTGACTTGCTTTAAAAATATTGCCTACTAACCATCTGCTTAATAATCAAATATAATATACATCTGTTTAAACAGGATCAGGCATGAAATAACCCATAAGGGTTGATGGGTCATAAAACACAGCTGACCAACTGAAATGTTCTAATTTTGGTATTAGATTGCATATCAACTTTCATGGATTAACTAATGCTAAAGGCATCCAAATAGAAGAACTAGATCGATGTTATTTAACCCATAACTGATAGTATAAAAGGGTTCATCCTGTGACCGAGGATATTTGTCCGAAAGTGAACGTCAAGCCGTGACTGGAGTTCGAACTCGCTGACCTCTTGGTCACAGTCCAGCAGTTACGCCACGGGAACTCCTTAATCGCCTATTTGATATATAAATCTTACTGTATCAGAAAATATGGTTATTTGTCAACGGGCCAGATGAATTAAAAAAATGCAGAGATTGAACTGATCGAAATAATTGTAATTCGCTATTACACTCCTAGTTTAATTTTATGTAGGGTGATGTCAGTTGGGCATTCATTGAGATGCAAGTCATGGCACTAGCTATTGAGTTGAAGATTTGTTACCGAGAAGTCAATCCAGATAGATAGATAGATAGATATTAACATACTGACAGAAATAGATAGATATTAAACAGACTGATAGATAGATAGATATTAACAGACGGACAGAGACAGACACACACACACGCGCGAATGGTTGATGTCCAATTCCTTGAAAGAAGCAACGGCTAATTTTAAAAATGCCCTCCGGTGTCAAAAGTCTTAACCCATAAGCGCAGGTTAAAATCTAATTGACATAAAAGTGACGATTTTAAGTGGTGCTTATTAACCATGTCAAGTTGAAGTTCCGATCAGCCTGTCGTAACTTGCATTTCACTCAAACAATAAAGCATAGATATTTAATGGAAAACTTATAAATAGCGGTGACGGTTGAATGCAACAATAACATGGTGTTTAAATGCTCAACGGTAAAAATTTGGCTCCATTTAGTCATAATAGATACTAGCTGAAACCCAACCCACGTAACCGTCCTAGTCGGCAAGACTTAAAATACGGTACGATTGAATCCCCCTGCAAAAGGTGTAAGACTTCGAGTATGACACAAAATTGCACATGAGGGAAAGGTCGAGTTCTCAAGACCTGGAAAGAGCAGAATATCGCATCATTGCCATTACTCCCAAGTCCACTCAGTTATTACCTATTTGGGTCCCATCTATGAGTCAAATAGATCTCTTTAAAAATGATTTGTATTACGTAGGAATACTTGATATCATATAAATTTGAGTAGATTAATTGTATTTCAAATAGTCACTTGAAGTTATGATTAATTACTAGGGATTATTAGTTGTAGTTATTTGTGACCATATAACTGAAAATAAATAATAATCATTAAATAGAAGTATTTACTTGAAACAACGTAATTATTATTACTCCTTATGAGTTTTTCTCGCCAGCGTCATCTGATTATCTTTCAATGGAGTCTGAGTGACACCAACTTTTCTCAGGTTTCCAGGACTTTTCTCAGTATTCTGGCTGATCTTAAAAATGCTGTAGTTTGGATGATCTCGGCTCGTCCTCTGATTCCTCACTCTTCCAGGCCCTTTTATCAAGCCGTTAGGGATCCATCCAAAGAGTCCAATCTTCCTACTATTTACCCGTAAAAGAAGTCCTATGTGAAATGTAAACAGCCTCGTCTAGGGTTTGAACTTGAGTCGCCACGTCCATTTCCAACGATGCCTCGCTACTGTTTACTCAACATCAAATGTACTGATCTTCATCTGAAGACATTTCAAACTACTACATATTGTTTAATTGATTTTAACGTCATGCAATGGGAGACTAGTTAGGTTCATATCATTGGTCAGGGTATAGGTACTATGGGAAATGCAAATAGCATTGCTCAGGAATTGAACTCGGACAGCCGAGTCGACTTTCTACGACGACAACTGTTACGCCATATCATCAGCATTTATAATTATTTTTTTATTGGGAAGAAGAACTAAAAACATTAAAATTGTTAATAGCTGTTGCTTGCGAGTTTAGCCCCAAGATAAAGAGAACGGACAGGTCGTTCCGGAAATACTTACACGAATCAAAGCGTGAAATCGCCAATACAATATCGCCATGACGAAAACCTCTACGTTTTATTATAAACTTTCAATAGAGATCATCTAAAAGCCAAAGGATTCGACTGAGTCATAGTGCAACTGCCATTTAAACCTCATCCTTTATAGTCACTGCTTTCAGATTTAAGCTCTATTTAGGTTAGTTAAATTGGAGATTATATATATATATATATATATATATATATATATATATATATATATATACTATATTAGCTTATATTATATTATATATATATATAATATAATATTATATTACATATATATATATATTGTATTATGTTATATTATATATATATTATATATATATTATATATATATTATATATATATATATTATATATATATATATATATATATTATATATATATATTATATATATATATATTATATTATATATATATATTATATTATATTATATTATATATATATATAGGGGTGGCATTAAGTACGTTACCTCTTCATTTGATTCCTTTTCAGTTCAGACAAATATCATTCATGAATTATTCTTTCCTGGAATAATGTGACATGCCACGCATATTTTCATGAAAAGAAAAGCAAAAAGATATTTCTACATTTCCTATTCTTTATATACACCAATCCCTTCACATAAGCAGGATGAAACACAAGGTCAATTTTTAAGCGGAGTTTAACAGGTTTGAATTCAGACTTTTCCTAAACCAGTTGACATATCAAAATTAGAGTAGAGTCAGCCCAACTATTTGCACATAGTTGAAGAGGAAAAATAGATAGATACATCGTCCAGGATTTGAACACTGGTCATCGTGTCCATTTCCTACGATGATAGCCATTACACCATGCACTTAAGTATAGTAAATAGCAATTAGTGTATAAAGTACATCATTTGGCTAAACAAATCCTAGATTTCATCCCAATCTGTCGGTGGGGCTTACAATAGTCTGACCGTATCCCCTGCAGAATGGCAAGACCCCCATATCAACTAGTGTAGGTTATTTAATGCCAAATCCTTTTATATATATAAATATATTAAATATATATGATCTGGTTTGGCTGGGCTTTATGGCATATCAATTCTTGAAGGCTATTTAATGCCAAATCCTTATATATATATAAATATATTAAATATATAGGATCTGGTTTGGCTGGGTTTACGGCATATCAACCATTGTAGATTATTTAATACCAAATCCTGTTTATACACATTAAATATATATGATTTGGTTGGTTGGGTGGTTGGATTTAATGGCATATCAACCATTGTTGGTTATTGTTGTGTCCTTGAAAAAGATACAATCAGACACGATGGTACATAAGTGGAAAGGAACAGTCAACACCGTCGATGAATAAAGAAAGGATTTTATTGCAAGAGAGATACAATAAGACAGACAAGGAAGAGTGAGGCATGCTACTAATCTTCGAAACAAGGACAGATATTTGTCGCTGCCTCCCACGAGGTGAAATGACCCGAAGGTCGGATTGTAGGGAAGGAGAAGGTCAGACTCGAGCCGAGGCTCGAGCCCTGTTGGACTATGCTGGTCATCGGCTCACATTGCACAAAGTGAGCAGATGAGCCTAGCTTGATATGGACCCAAACCTGGGTCCAGACATGGATGCCAGATTATAGCTTAAACTGGTTGGTTGGTTTCTTTGTTTAATGGCATATCAACTCTTAAGCTTAAACTGGATGCCAAATTATTGCTTAAACTGGATGCCGGGGTCCAATGCTATACCAAGGTGTCCAATTAACACCGTCGGCCGCGTCCCCGGGGTTTTATTTGTCTCTGCCTCCCACCAGACAGAACTTGACACAAACTCAATGTCTCGAAGGTTGATTATAGTGGAAATTTCGGCGGGGGCTGGGCACAAGCCGAGACTCGAGCCCTGCTGTTCAATGCTGGTCATCGGTCCACTTAGTGCAATATGGACCTGATGTGCCTAGCTGGACTTAGACCCAAATCTGGGTCCATGCACGTATTCCTAATTATAGCTTCAACTGGACAACAAGGTCCAGTGCTATACAAGGGTGACAAAGGTGTCAATGATGCAGCTCTCCCGCCCGAAGGAGGCCTCAAGTCTGCCTTTGTTGGACAGTGCCCGCTAGGGTCAAAGCCAACTGCAAATTAATGCTGTCGGTCTCGTCCCCAGGGCGCAGACAGGTATGATGCCGTGCTCACTGTACATATAGTCATTACGGATGGCTGAGAAGGGTGTGGCATATTCCATTACAACACCTTCCCCGGAGTTAATTTTCTCATCAAAAGTTTGCACAATACCTCTTCTTTTGGGGGTCGACACACTCTTGTCTTTTTTTCTTCCTGAAACTTTCCCATCTGACCACTTTTTGTGCTGGTGGGATTTGTAGTGTCAGTAGTTTTCGGGGAACTGGTACTTTCGGCACATGTAGTGTTGGAGATATTTCCATCGGTATTGATGGAAATAAGAACTGGTATTTCGAATGCGTCATATATTACCTCCATTAGCCTTTTTTTTTCAATCTTTTTGCGTGACATCTTCAATATATCTCTGCCTTAAAAGATTTAAGTGTCTTACATTCGAATCTTCTCCCTTTGAGCATGTATATCACTGCCAAGTCTTTTAGTGATAATTCCATCTTCCCAAAAGTTTTTTTTTCCACCTCAATAATTTCTGAAGAAAACTGCCTCCAGGTTTGTAAAATTTTGTTTTAAAGTTTTCTTTTATAACTTCTTTCATTGGACTAGGCGACAGCCCGTCGAAAACTGACCAAATTTTTCTTGCGAACATCAGTACGACTGGGGAAAGGCCTGAATCGGTGTTCGGATTTGGCGCCATTCTGTTATCATCATCATCATCATATCGCGCTGGTAGCACGGATATCCCTGACCCTCTCTCGCCACTCCTCCCTATCGTTCATCGCCCTAGGTAGGTCTTCAGGACAACATCCCGTATCCTCACATAGCTAAATGTACGTTCGTGCTGGTCGTCCTGCTTTTGCGCGGCCATGTGTGGGGATCCATAAGAGTACATCTCTTATGAGTTCATGTCTGCTTCTCCAGCAGTGTCCTGCATGTCTGGTTCGTCTAACTTGAATAGTTTTCGTGATAGGGGGCAGGTGGCCGTACAGTTGGTGTCTTGTGGGGTGTTGCTGTCAGGACTTGTTCAGGATTGCACGCAGCATTCTTGTGTAATTGCCATCTAGCTTCTTCTCCAGCCGTTTTGTTAACTCCACTCATCAGTGTCCATACCTTGGTTCTTTCTTAGAGCTCTTTTAAAAATGTTCACAAATCTCTCCGCTTGCTCATTTGGTCTAGGATGGTAAACAGAGGTCGAAATATGGTCTATGGACAAAAAACGTTTTTGTCCATAGACCATATTTCGACCTCTGTCGACAGAAGTAATTTACGAAGGTCTTTACTTCGATTTAGCACAAGGTCAAATGAATGGGGCACCCAATGAGACTCGAACTCACTCGTGTAGGTTTGCTAGTCTAACTTGCTAACCATTACACCACCAGAGGTGCCCCCCTCTGTCGACAGAAGTCTTTAAATTCTCTGCCGGTAAATAGTGTCCTGTTGTCGCTAACCAATGTTTTTGGTGTACCGAAGAGACTGAAAATGTCGTTTAGTACATTGGCAGTATTTTTGGATGTCGAATGTCTACGCTTGAATATTTCCGGCCACTTGGAGAAACTGTCTACAATTATAAGGTAATCGTGACCATTTAGAGGTCCAGCGTAGTCGATGTGTAACCTCGTCCACGGAACATCCGTTTTAGGCCGTGGCTGGAATTTTATTTGTGGTGCTTTTGTCGCAAGTTGACAATCTCTACACTCTTTTACCATTTTTTCAATATTCTGGTCCATCCTAGGCCAGTACGTATAGCTACGCATTAATGACTTCATTCTTGTCATGCTTGGATGACCTGTATGAAATTCTCTCAGGATTTTCTTTTGCAATGTATAAAGCATTACCACTCTATTTGCATGTAGTACTACTTGGTCGCAGATTGAATAAGGTGATATACTTGATACTTGTTTCTGCCTTTCAATCAGTTATACCTGTTTCTTCATTTTTTAACAAATTCATCTTTCTCAGCTGCTTTTTTAAATGTCTTCTAGAGTTACTGGTAACTCCCGAATTGTATTGCATAGCAATTCGGATAATTCCTTTTCATCCCTTAAGGCAGCTATCACCATATCTTCCAACGACTCTGAAAATTTTAAGATCAATTTCGACAAACCATCAGCATGTCCTAGTTTTTTCGATGATAGTAATTTTATCTTAAAGTTGTAGTTCAACAAGATTATTCCCCAGCGCTGTAACCTGTTGGCAGTGTGCGTGGGTATACCCTTTTTTGAACCAAAAATCGTCAATAACAGTCTATGATCTGTCTGCAAAGTGAATTTCCTCCCATGTATGAATCTGAAATTTCTTAATCTCGTAGATTATAGCCAGGCTTTCTTTCTCAATATGGTGATAATTTCTTTCAGCGGAAAGTAGAGTTCTGGGTGCTTTGTAGTCCCATCTTTAAATTTATGAAGAATTACCGCTTCGGTCCCATAATTTCTAGCGTCAGATGCTACAATTATCTCTTTTTAAGGGTCAAAGTGAACGAACGATAAATCTGTTAACAGAGCTTCTATTTTTTTTTCTGAAAAGCTGCTTCGCATTCTTTCGACCAAGTCCATTTTCTAGCCTTTTTCTATAAGTCAGTCAATGGTGCTCTAAGATTTTGGGAATGTAGATTCTATTATAGTTGACCAAGCCAAGAAACGCCTGAAGATTAGTAACATTGTTTGGTGAGGCATATATTTAATAGTTTCGTTCCTTTCTAGGTTCAGTCTTCTACTGTTCTCGTCAATTATTTGCCCCAAATATTTTATCTGCTTTATGAATAATTTGCATTTCTCTGAACTTAACTTGAAGCCATATTCGTCCACCTTCTGAAACACTGCCTGAATGTTTCTATGCTGTTCGTTGTTTTCACTCCTTAACAGGATGTCATCTAGATACGCAGTGGAAAATTCTTGTCCAGCTAACAGTGTCCATTACTTGTTAGAACAAGCTGGGTGCAACCTTTAGTTCAAAAGGAAGACGATTTAGTTGAAAAGCCCTTTATGTGTGTTAATCGCTAATAACTTCGAGCACTCTTCATCTACTTTCACTTTCACTTGTAAATATGTTTCAGATCTATCTTAGAAAATACCTTGCCACCGTTTAGCTTAGAGAAGATATATTCAGTAGGGTAACGGGTATGTATGATCTTTAGACAGTCATTCAAACCGGTTAAAAAGTCTGCACATACTCGGATCTTTTTCTTTTCATACACCATACGTGCCGCCCAGTCTGAGTAGTCAACCTTTGAGAATACCCCCATTTTCTTTAAACGTTCCAGTTCTTGGTTTACTGCTTGCAAAGCCGAGAATGGTATATTCGTTTTTGCTTTTTGAATTCTGGTTTTAAGTTGTCTTTAAGTTCGAACCTGACCTCGGTTTTCGTACATTGTCTGATACCTTCAGAAAACACGCGTAGAAATTCTTTTTCATGGCTGAAATAATTTTTTGTTTTTTCAGATTTTTTTCTTTACAGGTACGTCCACTTTTGGAAAATGAATTTACAGACAATTTTCTCAAAAATTACGATCCAATCTGTACCAAATAAGTTCGACGCACCTAGAAGAACAGACTTGATTTGAAAGTCCTCTCCATAAATGATACGTTACAACTAAATTCGCCTTTGAAATTCAGTTTTACGCCAGATACATCTCTAGCAATTTTTTGTACCCCTCAATGGTGGACAACCTATTTTCTTCCATATTTATTCATTCACAATAGAAATGTCACTTCCAGTATTTAATAATAACTTGACTGTATGTCCCTTTATTTTTGTATTTACGTTTTTTCTCTTTTTTCACCATTTTCAATTTCGCTCTTGGATAAAACAACATTTACTTTTCTTTTAAATTTTTGCTTCTTTCTTTTGTTTGTGACCGACATAGCCACACCGAGACGATTTAGATTTTATTTTTTGTAAATTTCGGTTGTTTTATCGTTTGGACTCGAGAAATGTTCTTTTCTTCGATCCGTGTGTTGTCTCTTTTTACATATAGCTGCCTTTGGCAATTCTCCGTTACTTTCTGCAGCGTAATTTCAGGGTCCTACTTTATCAATGTCAAAATTCTAGATCTAATGTCTTTATCTTTTACGATGTAAGTCCCTGGACGAAGATTAAACATGTCAATGGAAAGGTCGCCTAATATAAACAATTCACCTTGAGAATTTACATTGTCCGCATAAGTCACAGTCTTCATTCTCTTGTTTTACAATGTTTAAACATTTGTAACGAGTATGGAACAAACTGTCCCTCTCGTCAAAAATTCCTAACAAAATCTTTGTCTCCTGGAACGATATTTCCTCCGGGTTTTTAAGGCAAAATTAGGTTCGTATATTTATTGTTCTCCTCTATGCCTAATTTTTGGAGTAACAGAGTGATTTTTTTCTTTATTCGACTATTGTTCGAATCTTTTCGTAAAAATTGTCGCGCATCTGCGAAGACGGGGAAGGTTATTCCATTGTTCGAGTCATACTTGAATTCTGATAACGAATTCGATATTCCTCTACAAGAAAAAAAAATCTAGATCTACGTTCTTCTGTTGTCCTAAGCAATACATTTTCACAAAATAATTTGGTATTTTTCGTTTGCTGTTCCTATAAATATATCAGCTCCTCATGAAAAATCTTGCGTTTTTTTTTATTTTTCTTCTTGTTGTAGCAGTTGTTGTTGTAACGGCATATTAGTGTGTTACGCTATGGTCAATTTAACTAGTTGTTCAATTTTTGTTTTAGAAAAAATAATCCCCCAGAAGGAAAATTTAGGCGCACAAAAGAGATATTGTTATGTTTTGACCTTTTGACTCAGCCAAAAATGCCATTCGAGGTGATGCACCGGAAGGAAGTGACACATTCTAATGGCAGTTATGAGAGGAAATCGCGTGGGCGGAAATTGGCTGATGAAATGGGGCGAGGTAAAAAAAAATCCCATTATACTCTCATAGACTGACGCACCGGAAGAGAGTGACCTCTGAACTGCATGACAGTTATTTCCGCTCGATGACGATCACACAGACCATTCCAAAGATAGCGGAAGTGACACATCCCGATCGCCAGATATCGGAAGAAATTGCAGAGGCGTGGAGGCGTTTCCATATCACCGTGTGGGAGTTTGAAGGTAATATAAGGCCGACGAATTGAACAGAAGGGAGTACAGTTGAGTTCGAGTGCCAGTTGGAGACGAGGTGTGGTAGGGAAAGCCACACCCGGCCGAAGGGGCTCTCGGGAGCCCTGATTGAATTGGGGTCCAGAGGAGAACGAGAAAGACACAACGTTGCCGACCATAACTTTGGGGTCAAAATATTTCAGTTATGTTCGGTCTCCAGCTCCCTCTCACACGCAAACCTTGTACAACCCTTTCAAACCTTTGCAATAAAGTGAGAGGTATATATCTTTATAAATAAGTCTTCCTGCGTCTTTATCATTGCGTGCGTCTTTATTATTGTGTCGTTATGATACGGCACGTGAGAATATAACAATACTTCGGTATCCGATTTTATAGAGAAAAAAAAAACCTTCAACTTTTTTTAAAAAATAAAATCCACGATTTTTTTAGCCAGAAACAATAATATAGAATGAAAGACTTGTTCTCAAACAAAGTTCATGTGAGAATACTTTTTTTTTTTCAGGGAAGTCGCAATTTTTCGTAATGTAGTGGCTCAAGTTCGAATTCTATACCGGGTCAAGCAACTTTTTTCATTTAACAGAAAATAGACAAGAAAGATTCTTATCAGCGTTATTCGTTTTAAAGAAAAAAAAAATGCTCCTCGCTGTTTCCAAAAATAGTTCTTCGTATATCACGGTAGTAAGTGTTACCCACAAAGACTGAAATCTTTTTCGTTGTGTGCTTTCCTTGAGTATCTTCAATCCGTAATTTCTACCGTTGTACGTCTTGCAGTGTTGGAGTCTTTCTTGCTATGAGTTGGAATTGAATCCTTCGTCGCCGCTGTTGTGTCCTTAAAGGGACACAATCAGACAAGGTGGAACTTGAATGGAAAGGAACAGTCAACACCATTGTAGAATAAAGAAAGGGTTTTATTGCAATAAAACAGACAAGAAATACTGAGGTACGTTACTAATCCCCAATCAAGGACAGGTATAATGCCGTGCTCACTGTACATATAGTCACTCAACATGACTAGGAGGATGTGTGGGATATTCCATTATAACAGTTATTTAATACCAAATCCTCTTTATATATATATATATATATATATATTAAATGTATATGATTTAGTTTTTGTTGGGCTTTACGGCATATCATTGTATGTTATTTAATACCAAATCCTGTTTATGCATATATATTGAAAATATGATTTGGTTTGGTTGGGTTTTATGGCATATCAACCATTGTAGGTTATTCAATGCCAAATCCTCTTTATATATATATATATATATATATATATATTAAATGTATATGATTTAGTTTTTGTTGGGCTTTACGGCATATCATTGTATGTTATTTAATGCCAAATCCCGTTTATACTTATATATTAAATGTACATGATTTGGTTTGGTTGGGATTTATGGCATATCAACCATTGTAGGTTATTTGATGCCAAATCCTGTTTATTCATATTTATTAGTTATATATGATTTGTAAACAAAAGTCAACAAAGTTGAATGTTTCCAAGTATCGTTATGTATCACTTACAATTCAGTTTGTAATACAGCATCTTGATCTGCGATGAACCCGGCGGATGTTGTTGACAGATTCGTCTGGCCGTAGATAAAATCAGGAAAATGATTACCGGAAATAATGCATAGATGTAAGCAGTGACCAATGAAAAGCAAACAATTCGAGAGTGTAAAACATGGCCAATGAAAAACAAGCATTGCATGGGTGTAAGCCGTGAACAATGGAAAACAAACATTTGCTAGTGAGTCGCATCGAAGTTTTAAGACTATATAAGGTCATAAATTTTGGCTGAAGTCAGTTCCTTTTGGCAGTTTCGACTCCCGAACTTGTGCGCGAACTCTCTCTCTCTCTCTCTCTTTCTCTCTCTCTCTCTCTCTCTCTCTCTCTTCGCTTGCCCTCTTGCTCTACACAAGCATTACCATCGACCAATAAAAACATATGATTATATTTTTATATATACGTATTCCTCGTTGTTTGTCAAGACCCAGTGGTAGTATACTGCAAATTAAACATCAGTCATTTGTTTACACACAGTTAAAAGATCAAACATTTCTATTCTAAACAATTCAACTTAGCTGACTGGGTTAAAAAGGTTTGTATTCGATAAGACTGTGTGCAAAAAAAAACAACAACCAAGAAACTGCTACATTAAAAAATGTAAATATGAACACGATTCCATAACCTCAAGGCATAAAACTGCTCCAAATGGATTGATATGCCATTAAAATCTATCTATCAGTTGATTTTCCACATATGTTTGATATATAAAAAACAGCAAGTGATGTTATTGTCGTTGGAAATGGACCCAATGAGCCGAGTTCGAATCCTGAGAGAAGTTGTTTTAATTCACACCAGGAAGACATGGATCTTTTTCTTTTCTTTCCATCAAGTGGAATACCGCTTCATTTCCATTACTCCCAGGTCCACTCTGACCTAGTTTGATAGTACTTCTGGGGGTTGTAGCTATAAATAAAATAGAACTGTTCAATTATTTTACTAAGGATTATAAGTAGTAGTTATTTGAAACCATATAGCTGTGTGCAAATTACTTATATTATACAGGAATACTTGATGAGTAAAATTACTTATATTAAATAGCAATATTTGAAACCGTTTAACTGGGTGTAAACAAATGACTCATCTTACATAGAATAATTAGTATTTGATAGGAATATTTGAAACTATTTTACTGTGTGCATGTATATGTGTGTAATAATTTGAAAATATGTCTTATAAAGAAAATACCGACTTCCTCCCCCATCTCTCTCTCTCACTCTCTCTCTCTCTCTATTTACATAGATAGATAGATTATCGCCCTCACGTGGATCAACAAAAAGTGTGTTCTACTGATTTGCTTTGCTTAATGGCATATCAACTCTTTTTAGGTTATTCAATGCCAAAGCCATTCTCCTAGAAGAACAGTAGTGGTACTATTTAACCCATAGCTGGGAGGATAAGGGGGTTCATACCTTTCCCAAGGGTATTTGCCCGAAAGTGAACGTAATAGCGCGACTGGAGTACGAACTCGCGTACTACGATTCCGCAGTCCATCGCTTTAACCATTACACCACGAGGACACCCACTGCGTTCTACTGAGGCTGGTGCCCTAATCTCTGTGTCTGAAAAAACAGCTATACAGTCCAAACCAACTTAAAGGCAAAGACATTTTCAATATCGTAAGCTTTTAAAGTTAAAACTTTAAATACAAAAAAAAAATAGCTACTTGAACTTACTCTTTCTGCTGGGAAAATTAATATAGACATCATATTCGCACAGGTACATTGATATTACTATAGCGAACAAAAAGAAAAAAAAACTGAATCTGGCAACGAATGGACAAAATTGTCAGCATCAGCAATTCTATTTATCAAGTATTCTTATATTCTTATTTACAGATTCTTTGTACACAGCTGTATTATTTCAATTAACTAATAATATTAATCCTTAGTAAATGATTGAACAGTTCTATTTGACCCATAGATCGGACCCTAACAGGTACCACCACTCCCGGTCTGAGTAAATTGATGGTAATGAAGGGGTACTACACAGTTTAGACTCCAAGACTGGAGCCTCTTCATCGGACGCAGTTCAGTTGGTTTGGTTTGGTTGGGTTGGATTTTATGGCATATCAACCATTGTAGGTTATTTAATGCCAAATCCTATGTATACAGACTAAATATATGTTTTATAAACATCTTTTGTTGATAACAATTTTTAACGAGCCGAGTTCATTTTTTCTCACACAGTGAAATTGTTTCAAGTACAGAATTTTAACGGTAACAATTTCACATCGGTCATCTGACCCATAGATAAGACCCTATTACGTGCGACCACTACAATGGTAATGAAAGAGTACTCCACATTCTCCAAAGCTCTGGTGCCTCACCATCAGATTGTTTAATGTCATACCCAAGACACACGTAAGGGAAGTCGTATGATTTTGCAAAGGTGCAGTCGGTGTATTCTGAAGCCCCAGCCGACGGGGCGGCAATCGGTCTTTATTCCCGACTATTACGTTTGAAGATTTTTAAAATGGTTCAGGAATTGAGCCCGGGAAAATGTGAAACACATTTTAGATAATAATAAATAAAATAAATGTAAAATTTAGCATCGTAAACTTCGGTTTTTCTTTGCGGGAAGAAATTTATAATTTGTTTATGCACAAAATGACTAAAGCCAAGCGAGAGAGAGAGAGGTCGAGTAAGGATCAAGTCAGTGGGTGGCTTTCAAAAGAAGTAAAATTTTACCTACGAAAACCAGATGCATACACGAGGTGCATACGATAAGTTTCCAGACCTTTTTCGTATGGGCACTTTTATTGATTGTACACACATGAAACTCTAGTCCCCTTCGAAGTAATCTCCTCCGGTTGCCATGCACTTGTTATACCGTTCCAACAACTTCTGAAAGGCCCCATGGAAGTCCTCTTGTGTGAGCGTGTCAATGACCTTCGTCACAGCCTCTTTCATCTCCTCAATTGTCTCATAACGACTATCTCTGAGCTTAGGGAATAAGCAAAAGTCACTGGGAGCAAGGTCTGGACTATAGGGACGGTGAGGAAGTGTCTTGATGTCCATCTTGGTCAAATAGTCTGTGACAATGATGGGGTTGTGGACTGGTGTATTGTCCTGGTGGAAATGCCACTGACCCGATTTGAAGAGTGCTAGCCTCTTCCGGTGGAATCTCTTGCTGAACTCCCTTAAAACCTCAACATAGTAACCCTAACCCTAACCCTTTAGCCAATCAACTCTGGTGTATTGACATCCTTACTCCTCCCACACCTCTCATCATCCCTCACAGACTCCCTGCCTTCCTTAAATCTCTTATGCCACTCAAAAACTGATGCTCAATTCATGCAATATGGTCGAAAAGCAGTCTGAAGCATTCCATACGTTCCTGTGGCAGCATTTTTTCTAAGTTTAAAACAGAATTTTATTGCATATCGTTCTTCTAAAGTGTCCTCACGGCCAGATTGCATTTTTGAAATTCATCAGCTGTGGCAATCAGGCTTTAGTAGTGTGTATTCCAATTGCTACTGTAGCTGTTGATTTGAAGCTGAAATCATAAAAATTGGTCAGTCACCTCATAAGATGTATAGCAATAACATAGTGAATTTTCAAGAGTCTACGACAATTTCAAATGCCCATACGATAAAAGTCTAGAAACTTATCGTATGCACCTCGTATATATAAGCTAAAACTCAGTCGTATTTTAGTTTGTTTTACTTGGTTAATTGTTTTTTTGTTTGCTTTTAGGTGGGTATATCGGGAATATTTGTGGGGGGGGTCTTTTGGAGGTTTCTTTTTGGGAGAGTAGCTTTTTGGGGTGTTTTTGTTGTTTTGGGGAGGTTGGTGGGTATTGGGGGTGTCTTTTGGGGGTTCCTTTTTTGAGAGGTTAATTTTTGGGGGTGTTGTTTTTGTGGGGTTTGGGGGGGCTCTGATCAGATATTTTTAACTTCAGAATAATTAATATTTTTTAATTGATTGGTTAATTGATTGATTGATTTTAACTGCTTGGGGTTATTTTATACTCTCAAGCTAAGCAACTACGTACATCATTCATCTATATTCATATTTTTTGTATAGATTCTAAAGATTTTTTGGTACATACTTATATGATATATGTTCAAAAGAATGTTCAAAAGAACATGTATCTTTCTTATGTAGCTTTTTTCTCCATTCGTTTTGTTAACGTCCAGGTGGTGCATCCATACAGTAGAACTGAAACTGCTTGGATGAAATCCCGTTTTATTTTTTTCAAAGTGAGCAGATTTTCCAATGATCAACAACCTGTCAATAGCAATCGACGCTTTCACAATGCCTATATTTACATCACTTTCAGTTGACAAGTTGTTGCTGTTAAACTGAACAAATCTGGGAAAGAAAACCCCATAAAACACCTGCTGCACGACCACTTACCTCCCATCTCACACACCATCCAAATAATACGAACAAGACATACTGGCAACTGTGGTGCTGAGGAAGTAAGGACGAACTCGATAAGCGACATTCTTTTATGGTCTCCAACCCATGGGCATACCAGCAAGAATTTAGATGCAATAGCTTTGTGTGGACACTGGATGTAGTCTAGAGGACCCACCAGGAACGATGGACGATAGGGACAGATGGTGAGAGATAGAGTTTGGTAATTCCGTGCAGTTAGCGCCACTTGATAATAATGATGATGTCTAATATAATTTGGTTTCTTTGTTTAATGGCATATCAATCTTCGAGGTTTATTTATGGCCAAAGCCATTCTTGCAGACATACTATAGTGATACTATTAAAGCCACAGTTGGGAGCGCGACTAGAGTTTGAACTCGCTCACTTCGAGGCTGCAGTAGGCGCCCATGGTTGTGTAATGGTTAGCAAGCTCCACTAGCAAACCTACACGAGTGAGTTCGAGTCTCATTGGGTGCCCCATTCATATGGCCTTGTGCCACATCTAAGCAAAAAGCTTAGTAAGTTACCACTTCGAGGCTGCAGTCCAACTCTTTTGTTATTAGACCACAGGACTTACCCCCTTACAAATCATTTGCAAATAAATCTATTTGACCCATAGATGGGACCCTAACATATTATTAAAATCAATCAATCAATCAACAATCAATCAAAACACTAAGTACCGAGAACAAAGGTAGGTGAGTAGTTAAAACGCTGCTAATATATAAATATGAGAGAGAGAGAGAGTCAGAGTGAGAGAAGGGTAGGGAAAAATGGAGAGTGTGGAGAGAAAGGAGAAAAGGGGAAAATAGAGAAAGAGAGAAAAGG